>OY754986.1:5887173-6048330 GCA_963576475.1 Molanna angustata | reverse complement strand
CGAAAAATGAAATGAAACCAAACGAAACGAAAAACGAAAAATTAAACGAAAAATGACACGAAAAATGAACCGAAAAATGAAACGAAAAATGACAAACGAAAAATGAAACCAAAAATGACACGAAAATGAAACGAAAAATGACACGAAAAATGAACCGAAAAATGACACGAAAAATAAACCGAAAAATGACACGAAAAATGAACCGAAAAATGACACGAAAAGTGAAACGAAAAATGACACGAAAAGTGAAACGAAAAATGAAACTAAACCAAACGAAACGAAAACGAAACGAAACGACACGAAAAATGACACGAAAGTGAAACGAAGAATGACACGAAAAATGACACGAAAAGTGAAACAAAAAATGACACGAAAGTGAAACTGAAACGAAAAATGAAATGAAACCAAACGAAACATAAACGAAACGAAACGAAAAATGACACGAAAAATGAAACAAAAAATGACACGAAAAGTGAAACGAATAATGAAACGAAAAATGACACGAAAGTGAAACGAAACGAAAGTGTTTCGTTTGGTTTCGTTTCACTTTTCGTGTCATTTTTCGAGTCATTTTTCGTTTCACGTTTCGTGTCATTTTTCGGTTCATTTTTCGTGTCATTTTTCGGTTCATTTTTCGTTTCGTTTCACTATCGTGTCATTTTTCGTTTCTTTTTTCGTTTCATTTTTCGTTTCGTTTCGTTTTTCGTTTCGTTTGATTTCATTTCATTTTTCGAGTCATTTTTCGTGTCATTTTCGGTTCATTTTTCGTGTCATTTTTCTTGACATTTTTCGTGACATTTTTCGGTTCATTTTTCGTGTCATTTTTCGGTCTATTTCGTGTCATTTTTCGGTTCATTTTTCGTGTCATTTTCGTTTAACTTTTCGTGTCATTTTTCGTTTCATTTTTCGTTTCGTTTCGTATCACTTTTCGTGTCACTTTTCGTGTCGTTTCGTTTCGTTTGGTTTCATTTCATTTTTGGTTACATTTTTCATGTCATTTTTGTTTCACTTTCGTGTCATTTTTCGTGACATTTTTCGGTTCATTTTTCGTGTCATTTTTCGGTTCTATTTCGTGTCATTTTTCGGTTCATTTTTCGTGTCATTTTTCGTTTCATTTTTCGTTTCTCGGAACGAAACGAAACGAAACGAGACGAGACGAGACGAGACGAAACGAAAAATGAAACGAAAAATGAAACAAAAATGACACGAAAAATGACACGATAAGTGAAACAAAAATGACACGAAAAATGACACGAAAAGTGAAACGAAAAATAAACGAAACCAAACGAAACGAAACGACACGAAAAGTGACACGAAAAATGACACGAAAGTGAAACGAAGAAAAAGTGAAACCAAAAATGACACGAAAAGTGAAACCAAAAATGACACGAAAAGTGAAACGAAAAATGACTCGAAAAAATGAAACGAAAAATGAACCGAAAAATGACACGAAAAATGACACGAAAAGTGAAACCAAAAGTGACACGAAAAATGAACCGAAAAAAAGTAATATATACCTATATTTAATTTTCAACTAAACGATATACATATATTCAATCTATGTTGTAAACACCTGTTATTGGAGCATTGGAACTACTATGATGATTCTAACTATCTATATTATTATGTTTTATGTGTATGTTCTGTTGGTGTTTCTTTTAATAAATAAATAAATAAATAATAACAAAAAAAAAAAAAAAAAAAAAAGAAACGAAAAACGAAACGAAAACAAAATGAAACCGAAAAGTGACACGAAAAATGAAACGAAAAATGACACGAAAGTGAAACGAAACGAAAAATGAAATGAAACCAAACGATACGAAAAACGAAACGAAACGAAAATGACACGAAAAGTGAAACGAAAAATGAAACGAAAAGTAAAACGAAAAATGAAACGAAAAATGAAACGAAACGAATAATGAAACGAAAAGTAAAACGAGAAATGAAACGAAAAATGAAACAAAAAATGACACGAAAAATGACACGAACAGTGAAACGAAACCAAACGAAACGAAAAACGAAACGAAACGACACGAAAAGTGACACGAAAAATGACACGAAAAATGAACCGAAAAATGACACGAAAAATGAAATGAAACCAAACGAAACGAAACGACACGAAACGAAAAATGAAACGAAAAGAAACGAATAATGACACGAAAGTGAAACGAAACGAAAAATGAAATGAAACCGAACGAAACGAAAATGAAACGAAAAATGACACGAAAAATGAACCGAAAAATGAAACGAAAAATGACACGAAAAATGAACGAAAAATGACTCGAAAAATGAAACGAAAAATGACGCGAAAAATGAAACGAAAAATGAACCGAAAAATGACACGAAAAGTGAAACGAAAAATGACTCGAAAAATGAAACGAAAAATGAAACGAAAAATGAAACGAAAAATGACACGAAAAATGAAACAAGAAATGAAACGAAACGAAACGAAACAAAAAGAAAAAACAAGCAAGTTACGAAAAACAAGTTGATACAAGCATGTCAACAATCAATATGAGATTTTTTCCCATAATAATTGCTTCTCTGAAGCGTGTTTTAACAATGCACTACATTAGAATGTCGATGCGCAATGCTTCACCTTTCTATAAAAGTTTGAATTAGTAATATATACCTATATTTAATTTTCAACTAAACGATATACATATGTATATTCAATCTATGTTGTAAACACCTGTTATTGGAGCATTGGAACTACTATGATGATTCTAACTATCTATATTATTATGTTTTATGTGTATTCCTATGTTCTGTTGGTGTTTCTTTAATAAATAAATAATAACATAAAAAAAACGAACGAAAAACGAAACGAAAACAAAACGAAAAAAACATAAAAAAAATTGTGAAAACACCATGTTATAGGGCAACATAAGACGGTAATATAAAAACAATAACAATATTGACATGTTGATAGATAAACATTTGTACATGAGGGTGTGGAGGAGGGGTAGAATAATATTATGTCGGTACCTATGTACGATATGGGACAAGCATAAGAAATAGTTCCGGGAAATGAGATTGTTATTTGGATTCCTATTCAACCATGAAAAATAAACCCTTATTATGAAGTATAATAACATGTTTTGTCTTTGGCTCTCTATGGGTTTGTCCTTACTGATCGGCAAACATTCATATTATAAATACATACCTATAATAATAAACTTATGTGTTTGTATTGTTTACAATGTTATACATAGGCATGAAGTATGTAGGTACATGTCATGTTTGAAAATATGTAATGAAAACATACCCGGAAATGGATGAACATACATACGATTATGTTCTCTGTCTTAAAAAATATATTTAAACATCATTTCAATGTTATACACAATAACTGAAGAATATCGGGAAAAGAAAAGTCCTTTATGCATTGCATTTTTAGACGTGGAAAAGGCAGTCGATATATGCTGGAGTTTTTGAAAAGTAAATATACCTGAAAAAAATACATATATTTTTATTTTTATTTTATTTTACATTACTTCTCGGGCAACTAACAGGTTCTTTGTCAAATATTAATTTAACACACACCAATAAAAAGTTGCCACATTCTGGAGACTTACGATATTAATTTTCTCACAGATCTAGACTGAAAACACAATTAAAACTGTCTTCGCCGGTAATCGAACCCTTGGATCAGCAGTCAGATACCTAACCAACTGAGCCACGAAGGCCGACAAGATATCACTGTGATCAAGCAATCCAAGGCATGGCTCCCACGTATCTTTCAGACTTCTGCATCCCTCTCACCATAAACAAACACTTCGGTCAGCCATCACATCCATGATTGGCAATTTGACTGAAATAAATAGAGTCAACACTACATCATTCGGTGATCGTGCTTTTGCTGTGGCTGGACCAGCCTCGTGAATAAACTACCACCTGAACTGAGGCAAATCGACAACTTAGCACTTTTCAGGAAACACCTCAAAACTCACTTCTTCCGCGAGTCTTACAAAAGCGCCCTTGAGGTGAGGTTATCACAAAAACGGCGCTTTAAAATCATCCTAATTTATATATTACTATTTATTGATAAGAACGCATACGTGAATGCTGAAATAAGAGCCTTAGTAGGAACTACTTTCATATACGCGGACGATATACATAGCAATCTGCACCGAAGATAATTTTTCAAACGGTTGTATGTCTATGGAAAACTAAGTAGCTCTAAGTTTTTGTACCTACTTCACTTATGTGGTATCCATATTAAATTCATCGGCCATATTATTTATCCATATTAATCTGTCTATAGGATACAAATTTTCATATTTGTGTACGGCATACACAAAAACATCACAACGAAACTCAAAGTTACCCATTACATCTACATGTTATGTACATGTTACCCATCATGTAACATTACATCTACATGTTACATGTTACCCATCATGTAACATCATCTCTACATGTTACCCATTGAGAAATATTGATGTAAAAAAATACTCTTAAAAATAGTGAAATCATTCTCTCCACTATTCCATAGTAGTAGAGAGTAAAAATCTATGGTCTACCATATCAATGTAAAATAAATTTCATATTTGTATGAAAAATGTATATAACAGAAATAGAATGGCTTATGGGAAAATTGAGTGATTAAATTCATATTGACATTGTATGTATCTCTATAGACAAGTGTATTTTTTACTCTCCACTTCTATCTTTCTCAAGGGGTAGGCAGTGATAACCGAACACCACATTCTTCTATCTTGACACATACTTCGCCTCATTTACATTGATACACTGTCCCACACGTGCTCATCTTGCTAGTAATGCTTATAGTTTCTCAACAGGTATCATGTATTAAATGCATACAATTATTTCCGTGACAATGTTTTTTGTGTGTATGGTGTATTGTGAAAAATTTGTCCTCTGGGAATCTTATATTTGTTTAAGAATCTAATAGAAATGTTCTTCATACAAATGCATTTAGAGATTGTCAACCTTTCAAGAAGATAAAATTAACACTTACTGTGGTGTTGAGAGTTTAGTGTTGGCTACAACTTATTATTTTTCTTTTCTCTAACTTATAGGTATAACTTTTTTTAACTTCTTATGTACCTATGTTTTTACTTCGGCTTATGTAACGTGTTTTTACTTCGGCTTATGTAACGTGTTTTTACTTCGGCTTATGTAACGTGTTTTTACTTCGGCTTATGTAACGTGTTTTTACTTCGGCTTATGTAACGTGTTTTTACTTCGGCTTATGTAACGTGTTTTTACTTCGGCTTATGTAACGTGTTTTTACTTCGGCTTATGTAACGTGTTTTTACTTCGGCTTATGTAACGTGTTTTTACTTCGGCTTATGTAACGTGTTTTTACTTCGGCTTATGTAACGTGTTTTTACTTCGGCTTATGTAACGTGTTTTTACTTCGGCTTATGTAACGTGTTTTTACTTCGGCTTATGTAACGTGTTTTTACTTCGGCTTATGTAACGTGTTTTTACTTCGGCTTATGTAACGTGTTTTTCTTCAATAACTTATTTTTTTGCTTTGCTTTACTTATGTTATTTTTTATTTCTTCTTTTTTTTAACTTAACTTTTGTAACCGAATTTTCTCTTGTTCATGTAACTCTTACTTGTGTAACTTACGTGTGTGATTGAATTTGAGCTCATGTTATTGTTGTGTGCATCCATAACTGGACGTCCAGCACTCATTATAATCGCCAATATTATTTTCTTTTTATGAAAATTGTAAGTTAGATGTGTGTTGATGTATCCTTTTTAATAAAACAATAAAAATAAATAAAACCCACTGGTTTTTTAAATAATTATGTTTATGTATTCAAAATTATATTTATCCAATAATAAATAAATAAATACCTCATCGGTGATTTAAATATAGCGGATTTTGAATCTATTGATGTTTTTATATAATTATGTTGCTTTTTAAAACTATGTTGTACTTTTAAATTATGTTGTTTTCTTTGTTTTGTGTTTATATTTATGATAATATGGCCCGGTATTACAGTCGGCCCTCAACTCATTGAGTTTGTTAAACTCAAGATTAATGTTAAGGGGAGATTGAATCCATTTCCGTATTACGGACCGGTATTACAGTCTTAGTTTAATAGCTAAACTCAAGTGTTACAAAAATATAGCGTATTACAGTGTCCGTTTAAGCCTAATCTTCCCTCAAATACGTCACAAAAACAACAAATATTTAATTCAACGTTTCTGGCGGATTAAGTACTTAACGGTGAGTCAACTGAAACAACACTCGTTGCCTAACGCCTCTAGTGATAGAAACTGAAACTACACGCGTTGCCTAGCAAATGACAGTTGACTCACCGTTAAGTACTTAATCCGCCAGAAATGTTGAGTTAAATATTTGTCGTTTTAGTGACGTATTTGAGGGAAGATTAGGCCTAAACGGATACTGTAATACGCTATATTTTTGTAAAGCTTGAGTTTAGCTCTTAAACTCAGACTGTAATACCGGGCCTATTTAAATTATATTGCTGTATACATATATTCAAATTGACGATAATATAATATACCTTACAGCAGCCCCAGAACCGGTAATACCTAGTGGGGAGTTGTTGATCAATTTATATATACCTATGCATGTATTTTGAGAAAGAATAAATAAATAAAATAAATAAATATCCCTGCGAAAAATACATAATAACTATTTATACCTTAAGATTTCCTCATATATTTCCTACATAAAGCATAAATGCTCGTAAATTATTACCCTTAATATACTGCAGTCATTTATATATTATATTCAATTTCACACATCATTCACACAATATCTCACAATAATATGTAACTATTTCTAACTTATCATAGTGTACTATAATAACTCCAGTGACAACCTGTGATTGGCTTTAATATCGACTCAAATCATCTTTATTTTATGTAATTTATTATACGCTGTGTGTTGTCATTTTAATAAATAAATAAATAAATATAGGCGTACAAATTCGAACGAGACAAGTCGGTATCGGAACTCTCCATCACTAAATTATTTATTCAGCTCTGCCACCGAAGCATATATTATGTAAATGCAAAAAGATGAATATTTAAAAAAAAGTTATGTAATATTTTGAGTAAAGACGATTGTCTCAGAACATTAAGTTAGGTAGTTGAATATACGTGACAATGCAGAGCAACTATCGAACCCCTGAAGGCAGAGAAATTGAGTTATTTGCTCACGTAGATAGGGGTCGCTAGTGTGTCTGTTATCACGCCATTATGTCCCTACCCCTAAATCCGTCCCCCGGTACCTACGACAAAACACCACCCTTACTACCCCAAGAAGCACAAGCCAGCAATACCTCACGTCGCACAACTCTTGTTTGCACGACAGAAATGGTAAACTGCAGACAAAAATAAACTTGCAACACTTCTTAAAAAGTATAGTTCTTTTTTTGCGAGATTACTGCTATAGTATGGATTTTATTGGTTAATAAGATAAATTTTAACAATAACATCTTCTCTTCGTGTGGTTAATAATAATATGGATATAAATTAATAATAAAAAGTTTAAAATAAAAAGTTTTAGGTTTTACACATTTAGTCCGCCGCCATTATATTTCGTTACCAGTTTGGTTGACGAGTTTAGACAATTTATATTATCAGCTGAGTTAATCATTTAAATATTTAAGTTCACCAGAATAATGATGATTATAATTAATTCAAGTAATTTAGTTAATTATTAGTAGGTATACCAGAATATTTAACTGTTTTCTATAATTATGTACCTACTTTGAAATCTTACTTAATATTGGTTAGTTGGAAGAAATTTTGGTTGGCAATAAGCACACCCGTTATTGGTATTTGTGTAATAAGACATCCGACTCCCGATTCAAAGGTCTCGGATTCGGTTCCAGGTTGTGTTCTAAGGTTTTTTCAGACTTTTAAAACGATAAATATCATTAGTCTGCAGATTGCGGCAACTTGTTATTGGGTGCGTGTGAAATTAATATTAACAAACAAATTACTCGTAAGTTGCCCGAAAAGCGAAACAAAAAAAAAATTAAAAAAAACATATATATTTTTTACGCCGATGGATGGATCTATATTCTGATTATTAAAGTAAAAAAGAATAACCATTCTATGTACAATGTACATGTATTGATTATACCGATTATTGCATTTTTATTATTTTATTATTAATTTTTTCTATTAATTTAGAATTCGTATATTACGGCTATACGATCTTGGAGTAATGCCAGTGACTGGCATAATGCACGGTAATATTATTATTTTACAGGAGTGCTAAATAAAGTATTTTAATCTCTTTTCATAAAGCGGTGTATTTTTACTTTTAATATGTTTATAATATTAGTAATTAGGTATATTTAAATATTACTAGTTGCATGTAACACATGAGATCCAACTGTCGATAGCGATAGTATGTATAGTTGAAGAATATGTACCAAACTATAAACCCATAGATACAAATTATTGAATATTTTCAGATATTTTGTTTTCTATACAACATATGTAGGTATGTATGTCAAGATAGGATAGTATGGAAGAAGATCCTTTTTCCTACCCAGAATATGCAAATTGCATGATGGTATGTATGTATGTTTGGAGATGAAGTAACAAACTATTAAGTCTTCTTACATATTGTGTATAGGCGACTGCCATACAAAATATATGAAGCGATGTCGTCACTAAATTCAATTTTTAAAAAAATTGTTAAAAAAAAATTGAGATCTTCTACTACAATGTTAATATTTTTTATAGAAAATTAAATTATCTAGTTGGGGTGTTTCGGCTTTTTTCGATAATTGTAAAAGTTTTGGAAATATAGGCAGTTAAACTCATAAATTTATAATAAAAAAAATATTTTTCTTAATAAAAAATGTTTGAGAAACCCTGGAATTTTTTTGAAAAAACTTATTTGAGATTTTGTATTTGTCTATGTTTGTACCAATTTTCAGCGTTCTACCGTTTATGGTTTCTGAGATATATGGAAAAATAAAATAAAAATTCAAAAGTTGATAACCCCTGACTGAAACAAAAATTCAAAATTCCGAGTATAAAAGTTTTGTAGGCCTGTAACTGTTTATATATTCTGAAATTTTAGGCTCTGTAAATTGAGCGGATCAAAAGTTATAAGGGGGGGGGGGGACACACAGACACACACACACACAGACACACAGACACACACACAGACACACACACACACAGACACACGAAATGTTCTACTCCGAATTCTGAGTAAATCCGTGTATGGAACATATATGCTGCGAAGCCTCTAAGTTGGTGTTTTTTGACTTCAAAGTTGGAAAATCCATGAAAAAAGTAGACCTCTCCATACAATTCTCGCGTATTCTGGCTTGATACATTGTCGATATGTTAAGAGAACAAAGTTCTCCTGAACAAATCGACAGTTGGAATATTTTTTGAGCAGATTGCAACGCCCCCCCCTCCTCAGCGCTAAGTACTGCGCTTCTTCATTAAGAGTATAATGGACCCAAATCCTTTTAGCTGGTGTCCCCTACGTAGCCATATAAAAAAAATCAATGCAATTGAATTCTAACTGAATTCTGTCGAAAAAAAACAAACTTTTGAACTACCGAATATTTTTTAAATGTTGCATATACACAAACATTGGATCAATCCCAGTTGGGAGTACATACATACCATCACGCCATGTCCCTCACAGAGTAGGCAGAGAAAACCGAACGCCACTTACTTCTATCTTGACATACATTCATCGCCACGTCAACATTCATACATCGTCCTATACATGTTCGTCTGTTGTTAACGCTTCTAATGTTTCTATCTTTCAAAATACCGTTCACATGGACGTGCCATCCCTTCCTTAGGCGGCCTCGATCTCTCATTCCATTCCTGTCCGTAATGTATATTTTCTTCGTCAGGCGTTCCTCATTCGTTCTCCCCATGTGGCCAAACCATCTCAATGTGTTCACTTTCATTCTATTAAAACATCTTTCTTTATCTTACATTCTTTCCTATTGTCCTCATTTCTGATCCCTGTCATTGATCGTTCTATTACAGATTCTTCTCCTCCTGTCAAAAATCAATTACTCCTGTTGGGAGTGATTGATATTTTTTAAACATTTCGATAGAGACGAAGTTAATAGGAAATATGGAAAATATGGAATCTATAATATTCTAACCTCGTCTCTATTGGGACGTTGAAAAATGCCAAAATATCTTTTAACTATGTACCTAGGTACAAAGTTGTAAAATTGAAATATCGAAAAAAATATTGAAAATAAGATACTCTTACATATAGGGGAACGTTCACCATAGTTTGTTGACAATCTATGTGCGATTTAAAGAATGATTTATGTCTTTAAGAAAAGATTATCTGGTCGCTAGAGTTCCATTGATTTTCCACCCCTTGTCTCGTGAGTTTGACACCCCTACACCATCGCCCCCGCACGACCTCATCCCGACTCTCCACCTTCTGTTTAGTGACGTCATCACTCACCTAGAATCTGTGAGACGTTCGACGAATTTTTCCTACCTTTGATAACGCACATCTAGTACCCAGTAAATAATATCGGTTGGAAAAGTATGCAATATTTTATGACCTATGTAGGTATTTATTTATTTTTTAGTTTAGTTTTATTAGATTTATTTATAAAGACGAAGTTTGAATATTATAGGAGAACCAAGAACTCGAGGCACATACAGGGTTTACGACCTGTCATTGGCTGGTTTATGTGAGCATTTAATGCGCTTGCGCAAAGAATTATTCCTACATATTGAGTTCCCTTATAAACGCAATGTCGATAGTTCTATACCTATATTTTAATAATGAGCAGTTGATTGTTTGAAAATAACCTGTTTTTACCATCACCATCTATGGAGTAACGAAGAAACCTTTTTGTAACGCCATCTATTGAAAAATTGTTTTTGTTTTTTTGTAAACACTGAAAGCAATGGTTCTTATGCATGAGGTGACAATGGTCTCGCACAGATTCCACCCCTGAGCTGCGCCAGAATTATAAGTTCATTTTTGCTCGTTTTCTTGCTTGTAACAATGTAAACCTAATTCACTGTTTATATTACACAACTGTTCAAATGAACACCTCGACACAGGACTTCCTAGTGAGGTGTTCATCGTACCCTAACAATTACAATATTTATCAATATTTTTTTAATTTTGTCAATGCTGACGGTGTTGAATATGTAGAATTCCATAATGGGTATTTTAAATCAAACAAATGATTTGGTCTACATATATATTTTTTCCTGAGTCCAGGACGACCGTTTCAGCTTATTAGGCCCTTATCAACTGGTAAACATAAAAACTCTGCTTTTTCTTATATACTAAAATTCGGTACATTTTTGCAGTTATGGATTGTTCACATAAACCATAACATAAACCATATTACAACTGTTTTGAACAATCCATAACTGCAAAAATGTACCGAATTTTAGTATATAAGAAAAAGCAGAGTTTTTATGTTTACCAGTTGATAAGGGCCTAATAAGCTGAAACGGTCGTCCTGGACTCAGGAAAAAATATATATGTAGACCAAATCATTTGTTTGATTTAAAATACCCATTATTTATCAATAAGTAATACACTTACACACACACATAATATATATATATATATATATATATATATATATATATATATATATATATATATATATATATATATATATATATATATATATATATATATATATATATATATATATATATATATATATATATATATATATATATATATATATATATATATATATATATATATATATATATATATATATATATATATATATATATATATATATATATATATATATATATATATATATATATATATATATATATATATATATATATACACACTCACTTAACTTCTAGCTCTAGTATATATTTGTAATTGTAACTTCTTCATTGTATTGTTAATACTAGTTGCATGTAACACATGAGATTCAACTGTCAATAGCGATAGTATGTATAGTTGAAGAATAAGAATCAAACTTTGCACAGCTCAAGCCCATATTATAATTTTAATAATTTTGTTAAAAATCGACCTTGAATTAAAAATCACATCATATAGAAAAAAAAGTTGTAGCCAAACATCTTGAACTTTAAGCCGAGAAAATTTGCAAGTAAACCAACGAAGAAAAAAGACACAAACTTGCTCTCTGCGCAACATGAAGCTCGTTCAAGATGTTTGGCGAAAATTTATACCAAAAATAAGATTGTATGAGAACAGCATTGAAACACTTCAATTAGGTAATCATGGTGGATTTGTGTTTTGAAACGAACGTGCATTCGGCAGATATGAATTTGAAATGATTTTTTTACGTTGTGGCGGAACATTCCTATGAAGTCCCCACATCTCTACTGCCATTTCGTTGCTACCAACACAAGCGGAGGTTATAAATAGTTATCCCTACCTTTGCAATTCATTCGGAATTTCTCAAGTCGCCGTGGCCTGACGTATCACGGATTCTCCTCTACATTTTCATTACGTGTAAATGAAATATAATAATAATTAAATAACTAGTATGTAAAGCCGTAATTTTAATAAAACAATATTGTCAGTGTGAGTACTATATTTTATTATAATGAATTATCACTTGTGCCCAATTGTCTGTAGTATATCTAATAAAGAGATATGAGTTTTTAACAATAACTTTTGAACACGCAAATCATCATTCTTATAAATATTCTTTAAAACTAATTAATCATTATCAATATAATAATTAAATAACTACATCCCTATAACGTTTTAAATACTTTTATTTGTAGTTTTTATTTAACATGCCGCAAAATGTATGAGCAGTTTATTTGTGCCAATCATGACATATGGAGCAGAAAATTTTTCACTATTTAACGAAAGCGACAGTCAGAAATCTAAATGTGGCACAGAGAAAACATGACTCTCAGATAGATTGAGAAATTCACAAATACGAGGAAAATCAGGTGTTACTGCGTCGTGGAAAGAGTGGCAAAGCTGGAATAATAATGGGCAGGACATATCACTAGACCAGAGGACCATAGATGGACATAGAAGACTTTGGGACGGAGACCACGTGAGGACAAGCGAAGTAGAAGCAGAGCACTAATGTGATGATCCGATGATATGAGGAGGGTTGCTGGTGCCTGGATGCAGAAGTTCCAGGACAAAGAAGCCTAGAGAGATATTAAGCAGACCTATATAATTATATTCAGACATGTATGATTCTAAAGAAAATTGTTTTTTTTATATGAATACCTATGTTGAATCTCGTTATAGCATATATTATTATAATAAAGTATCTATGTTGGAAAAACTGAGACATTTCTTATTCCCAACTTGGATTATTAGTTTCAAGAAATACATAGTAATGAGAAGTCAAGATAAAAAGTCAATTTGAATAAAGACTTTATTCAATTATGAGAATGTATGCACCCAGGAGATAGCAGTAAGATTCTCAAGAGTCTTGTAAGTACGAGGGATGGAAGGAGTTATAATATGGAAATAAATTGCCAACCAGGGAATCTACACGACCGAACATTTAGATAGGGGAACGGTAGAGCCGAATGTTGAATTCTAAATGAGTCGTTACCCATTTTTTTTTCACATATTCATCTCAAAATTAACGTTATATAAAATTATCTTTTTTTGAATATCATAATTTGTACTTTGTGTATGTAAATTCGTTATTAATTTTGGATGAAATAATTGTAGATGTCAAATCATTGGGGCTGGGTTACACTATGGGAGATAAAAAAATTGATATAATATGCTATGCAGATGACGCTGTCCTAATTGCCAATTCCGAAGATGATCTTCAGAGACTGCTTTATAGATTCCATTTATCCTCTCAACGATTTAACATGAAAATCTCAGTAGACAAAACAAAAAGCATGGTCACCTCAAGGCATCCAGTACGATGCAAACTTGCAATCGAAAATAAAACCATAGTACAAGTGATGCGATTTAAGTACTTGGGTGTCGAAGTGTCCAGCAGCAGTAACCTCTTTGACGAAGTAAGAGAGCAAGCGAATAAGGCCGCCGTCGTGGCTGGATGCTTGAAAAATGCTGTATGGAGAAACAGAGACATGCTGAAGGATAGTAAGGTAAGAATCTATAAGACCTGTGTAAGGCCGATCATGACATACGGCATAGAAACAAGAGCTGACACCGCCAGAACAAAAAACCTCCTAAGAACCACTGAGATGAAGACTCTACGACCCATCGCAGGCGTAACACTTCTTGACAGAGTAAGGAACTCGGAGATAAGAAGAATCTGTGATGTCGAAGATGTTGTGCGATGGGGAAGAACACGAAGACGATTCTGGAGAGATCATGTGGGGAGAGCGGGTTCGGATCGAGTGGTGAGGATGGCAGCGGATGGGGAGATAACAAATGGCAGACCTCCAGGAAGACCACCCAAAAGATGGAAGGATAGCTGGACGTCCACTTCACAAGAGCAGGCTCCGAGAATAACAGGATACAGTCCTAACTAAAGCAGAAGAAGAAGAAGAATTTTGATAACCAGCTCCAGTGCATCATATTCACCCTTGCTACATCCCAACTATTGGATTAAGCTCTCTTCGTCCTCAAATTATAGGTCCTTTTTTCCTATATTATGTCACCTAGGGCATGTAATGTAGTTGGTTTTGTCTTCATTTTTTTTAATATACAAAATATCTCATCGCACGTATTAATAATTTAAAGAAAAATGCACAAATACTAAAAGAAAGCCATCAACAACCAAATTGATGTCATAGTATGCTGATTTTTTTTTCTGTAAAAGGATATCACAGCAGGTAACAACGATTGGATAATAATAAAAACCCTGCATAGTGGTGGCATTCGGCGATAACAGCTTCTAAGTCACAGTCTCTGCAGTCGCCCTATGGATGTCCACCCAGTCTCCTTCATACCTCCGTATCGGGCACTCCACTACTAGATGTTGGATAGTTTGGCTTCTTACTCCACAGTCACATTCCGGAGAATCCCTTTTTCCCCATATCCACATTTGGTACTTACATCGTCCTTGACCTGTACGAATTCTGTTTTGCTGAATCCAAACTTTTCGGGGAAGGTTATAACCTGGGACCCTTTCATTAGGGTTTTGAATAATGAGTTTGTTTCATACCAGGTCTTAATTATTCCACCTCTCTTTCCATGCTCTAGGGAAGTTAAATTCTCCGAGTAACTTCGACCAAATAGGCTTTCTGGACTTCAGTCGTTGTCTTGGTGGACGGAATATATCTTGAATTGCGGGAATTCCGGGATTCTTTTCAATCTTGGCGAGTTCTCTAGCTGTACCCTGGCTCCTGCAAAGACCAAGAGGAGCAGTACTCGAAAGCACAGGGAGCCACGGGAGTGCAGTTGGCCTTACGCATCCAGTCATTGTCCTCGTATTAAAAATAAACTCATGAGAATCATCTCATATTAAAAATAAACTCATAAAATCATCTCATATTAAAAATAAACTTTTTGTTTTATATAAAAAATGAATTTGTCCTTGTTAAACGAGTGCATATACATCTTCCTAGGTTCCCTAAAATAAGCATAAATACTTGTGCTATAGGTGAACGAAATCGGTCGTGGCAGGATTCGAAATCGCGACCACTGGATTACTAAGCCAGCGCGCTAACCGCTCTGCCATAGACCCATCTATATATTTATTGGGAATTAATAATTTGTTTATTTTTTTTATTATTTTAATAAATGCGTTTTATATGAAGGACCCTACTTAAACCCTGGAATTAAATTTTCGGAATGTTGGGCTATGTGGTATAAGCATTGATTGTCTTGAAAATGTATTAAATTAGTATTGTGAAAATATAAAACGACGGTTATTTTCAAATGAATTAAAATTTAATAATAATTCTTTCAAATTAATATTTTATTTAAATTAGTTAATATTCAAACGTGTACCTACATTAATATGTACATTCTCATACATACGTCTCATTAAATGAGTCAGTACTAGAGATGAATGAAATTATTATTTAATGTAGGATTCGAATCCATATTCAATGGACCAGCGTAAAACCGCTGTGTCTCCGACCATATTGTTAGACTGAAAATGATAAAGCATTTTGATAGTTTATGACGAAATTTTAACATCTCAATAGAGACGAAGTTGGAATATTATATGAGAACCAGGAACTCAATACACCAACCACGCAATGTTCACGAAAACCAGCCGATAACAGCATGTTGTATGTAGGTGTCTTGAGTTCCTGCTTCTCTTATAATATGATAAATGTATATGTTTAACTGCTTATATTTCCAAAGTTTTTAAAAATATCGAAAAAAGCCGAAACACTCCAACTAGAAAATTTAATTTGCTATAAAAAAGACATCTCAAACATTTTTTAACAACTTTGATAAAAATTCAATTTAGTGACGACATCGTTTCATACAATTTGTAAGGCAACATCAACACAACATCTCACTCAATAGTTTGATACCTACTTATTCTACAAACATACATCATGTTATTTTCATATTCAGGGCAGGAAAAACAGAGTGACATAATATATACCTACATGTTTTATATAGAAAACAAAATATCTTAAAATATTTATTCTTCTTTTTCTTCGTTTCCTCAATGCTGAGGGTCGTAATCTATGGGGCCGCCAATGCACAGAACTAGTCGCATTCAGTTCTCTCTGCCCGTCGCAGCTCGCACCGCCGAATAATGGTCGTCACACCATCGCGCAGGAGATCTGCCTCTTATTCTTTTGCCTGTTACACTTCCTGTGATAATACTTTTTTCCAGGGGGGCAAGTCTGGTTCGACCGGCGAAATCAAAACCCCAGTGATTACCCATATCATGGATATAATTATTATATGGAGTTCTATAATATCTTTAGATGTCGAACCAGACTTGCCCCCCAGTTGACCTGGCTCTCTCCCGGAGAGAGATGTGACCAACGATGCTCGATTCTCGGTGGCTACATACTATAGACAATCTTTCTTTTATTCATAAAATATTTATCAATTAACTGTTTATAGTTTGGTACGTATTCTTCAATTAGGTATACCATAGCCATCTACAATTGAATCTCATGTGTTACATGCAACTAGGGATAGTCATAAAAGAACAGCTGTTCATTTCTCTAAAGAAACAAAATGTTTTTTTATACCATGTACCTTTAGTACGAAGACTCTCAAATTTAACATTGAAATAAATAATTAGTCTACAACATAGCTTTCGACAGAGTAGAGAGACCTATTAAGTTTCATCATTATAGTGCGTACTGTGTTTGCTAAATTAACATGTTAAGTAATTACCTACCTATAACATGTTAAAATATTTAGTCCCTCGTAATTAACAGTAAAGGTTTGTAAAGGAACGTTGTTACTTGTTATATTTAAACATAACAGTGAAGTATCTTTTATCAAATAATTATTGTAGTTGTTCTTATGTAGGTATGTAAAATGTTGAACTAGAAAAATTTACTGTTTGTTTGTACCATTCTTCCTACCATGTTGAATTGTTATAAAACTATTAATACTAATTCGGAAACAAAATACATACCCATTAATATGTCAGTAGGCATATTTTTGAAGTTTCAAGACCCATACCATGTAATGTTCCTATAAAAATTTATTTTTATGTGTATACACTAGTGTGATATACACATCCATCCTTAATAAAACATGAATATCTACATTTGTGAGGATATTTCTTTTTCCTGAAGGATATACATACATAGAAGTTTTACTGAAGGGGACTATAAAAATATGTTATATCTCCCATGTTAGATATAGGTTGGTACTTATGTAGATATCTTAACGCCTGAATTTAGAATTTATTTCTAACATTTGAGTAAAAACGTACAAATATAGAACATTAAAATAATTCAAATATGTTTTATTTTGTTAACAACAGAAGATTTTTTATCTCTAAGAGAATTTTTCTTATACAAGGTGTCTCAAAAGAGAGTTTATATTTGAATTCAGAGCGTTATGTGGAGATGTAAGACGACTTCTTGGTGCCTGAACTGCTAAACTTTCCTGGCTTTAACCAAAGAACACGATTCCAGCAGGACGGAGCAACGTCACACAAGTCCAATACATCTCTGCCACGAGTTCGTGAAATTTTCTCAGGCAAATTGATCTCCAGGAGAGGTGACGTAAATTGGCATCCACGCAGTCCTGATTTAACCCCTATGGGGTTTTCTAAAATCTAAAGTTTACGCCAGTAAACCGACTTCCTTGACGCATTTGAAAGAAAATATCAATCACGAAATGGTAGCCATCACTGAGTCCACCTACCGAGCCGTCATAAGTAATTTTACTGTTCGATTAAATTAGTGCTGCGAACGCGAGTGTCTACATTTGGTTGATATTATTTGTAAGAAATGAATTCCTAAATTGTATACTTTAATAATTATTAAACATTTTTTCGATACACAGCTTACTTTTTTTTAATCAATCCACTTAATATAAACTTTATTTCGAGACAACCTGTATAATGAATTTAAAAGAATCAATGTTTTAAAGGGCAAAGATTTTTTTACATTTATTGAACCACGAATGTATGAAAAACTACCATCGGCATTTAATGGGTTATCGAAATTTAAAGTGTCATGTACAAAGTGGCTACTTACTTTCCCGAAGATTATTGCTAGAATATCTCTTAATTGCCCCCAGCGTCACACTCGATCAAACGATTTGTTCTTTGTAAAATGCCCGCAAACCAATTTCATAAAAAAATCATACATAAGTCAACAACCAATTAAAACAAATTAAATAATTCGCAAACCCTGGACATTTTTCATGATAACGTTGGTAAATATAGGTCCCGGGTGGGGCTGTTGTTGGTGAAATTGAAAATCTTCGAGGTTATTCCTATCTCTCTTTCCCTCTCTCTTCCTGTTCTATAGATGTTTGTACGCCAAATTTTTAATGAATAAGTATTTCATTTTTTTTTGTTTATATTTTATATTGTAAAGACCACTCGTATTATCTAGCCATTGTTTTGATTGTATAAATGCATTAGGGAACTTAACTATGCTTCTGTATATAGGTATATTGTCTTTTTGTTTTCCCACAAGCTGTATATAACTGTCTGTTCCCAGAATTAAATAAAATAAAGAAATACTTGATGTAAGTAGACATCACAGTAAAATAAATTAATGTTTATTTAATATTGTTTCTCGGGCAACTAACAGGTACTATGTCAAATATTAATTTAACACGCACGCAATAACAAGTTGCCACATTCTGGAGACTTACGATATTAATCGTCTCACAGATCCAGACTGAAAACACAATTAAAAACTGTCTCCACCGGGAATCGAACCCGGGACCTTTGGCTCAGCAGTCAGATATCTAACCAACTGAGCCACGAAGGCCGACAATAATAATGTAACTTATGTCTTTCTACTCTTTTTCGTGTTTTTGGTGGTTATAATAATATGTATGTAAATTTAATATTTTTATATATTTTAATTTAATAAAATGTAATAGGTAACTATTAGGGTGGGTCGAAAAAAAGTTTTTTTTGAATTTCGAAACGCTTTAGTGCGGAAAAGTTGCCTATTGTAATGTGAAGAAAAACGCCATAAAAAAATTAAAATCGGTTAACATCTTCCGTTCGCGCATCGCACTTAAAGTTTTGAAAAATTTCAAAAATCGCGCCTTTTTTGTAATATTTTTAAGCAAGGCAAAATTTTTAAAATAAAAACCATTTTTATTTTTATGCTTAATATTGGTTCAAATAATCTAAATAAATTTAATTCTTATCGATAATGTATTTTTTTGGTTCGCAAAATGTCTTTGAAAAAACATAAATTTATCATCTTTTTACGATTTTTACATGTTCATTATGCAATTCTTGACTCGTGTTGCTAGAATTAAATAAAGCAGAACTTGCTTGAAATAGATTGAAGTGGTTCAAACTAGATTTGTCTTTTTATATATTTTTTTCTTTCGCCTCATCAACTCAGAGTATGACGAAGATGAAGATGAATACAAATCAAGTACATCGACAGAAAATCCTTGAAGGCAGATGAGGATACGATTTGGTGCAACAGCGCTAAACAGTGATCGGTTTGGAGTTTCGGATCGAGCTACGACTGTCATAGCTTCAAGTGTTCTTAGAGATGTTGGAATAATAACTGAGACAGATTATTCCTATATTATTGGATTTGAAAATTCAATTCACACCACCTGAGGAAAGTTGGGGCCTTTTATTTGACGGTTGAAGAGACGACACTTTGTTGAAAACTTGAATGCCAGGCGATTTCATAAGAATAAGAAAGAAGAACATTCTTCTTTTATCCAGGAGCCTGGATCAACATTATATTGGACATTTATCTCCGTCCTCGAGTTCATCAAATGAAATACCTTGAAGTATTATTTCTCGTTTGTCTGATCTATCAATGTCACTAGAAAAACTGGAAGTAGTAGGGTGTGATGGTACTGTAATCAACACTGGTAAGAAGAACTATGTCATTCACTAACTAGGAAATTATTTTGGACGCTCGTTACAGTGGAGCATATGCCTGCTGTATTTTAATGAACTTCCATTTAGATACATTTTTCAATATATTGACGGTCAAACTGCAGGGCCTAAATTTTTTAGTGGGCCTATTGGGCAGCAGTATATTTCTTGTGAAAAACTCCCTGTAGTCGATTTTGAACCCATTGATTGTTTAATACCTGATATAGACAGGAATGTATTGAGCAAAAACCAACAAGAACCTTGGGACATTGTCCAAAAGACTTGGCAAATCGGAACCCTGGTCCTATATCCCATTCCAGATGGCCAACTGCAGATGAAAACTTAAAATAAATAGTTTCCTTCATATTGAAGTCGTATACTATATTCCTGTATGGTATGCCATTTAAAGAAAACATTTAACTGACGACCACAACATGTCTTTTAAGCAATACATACAAACATCACGGTATGTATCTGACGAATTACTGCAAGTTGTCGATCCAGTAATACCACGGAATTCATGCTTTGTGCATCCAGAAAATGTTCTGTTGACAATGCTTGTTGATGAAAGAAAACATTCGGGAGCTCGGTTATAGGGTTTTAAAAGCAAGACAAACCGTCGAAAAAAAAACACTGTTAGAAATTTCATATCACCGAAGATAAACTTTCAAGCTTCCGATTATGTTGAAATGGTTAGTTGGAATTCTTGTGTGATGTATCCTCCCCAATTCTGCGAGACTTAAGTGAAGATGATATAAAATCAGTCATTAATTCTGACAGTATATACATCAGGGAAATACAAAAATTTCCCTGTCACACCCAGGATGTGGAGAGGTGCGTCAAACTTGTGACAGAGGCTTCGAATAAGGTTTATGAGCATGGAGCTAGAAATAGCTTCATTCGAGCAACACTGAAGTCGAAATCAATTATGTCTCGATTCTCAAAAAAAATCAGACTTAAAATGTGTAGTAGATAATATACAGAAAAGAGTTTAAAATACAGCTAGCCAAAGAGCCAAAAACCAAGGAATCCTACTATATGTAATTTTTTTTAAATAGGTATGTATAATATAAATATGTACCACACACAACAATTGGATGGTTGGTTGGGTAGGGTATGGGTGGAACTCGAAGTGCAACCACCTCCACGTGGTGAGTTCTGGATAATTTTGTTCTAGTAAAACGAGGAAAGAATTACACAGTGAAAAGTGAAATTTGAATAAAAATAGGTAAATTTCCGTATTTTCAAAGACGTTTTGCGAACGGCAAAAAAATAAATATCGATAAGAATTAAATTTATTTAGATTATTTGAACCAATATTCAAGCATAAAAATAAAAATAGTTTTTATTTTGAAAGTTTTACCTTGCTTAAAAAAATTACAAAAAAGGCGCGATTTTTGAAATTTTTCAAAACTTTAAGTGCGATGCGCGAACGGAAGATGTTAACCGATTTTAATTTTTTTATGGCGTTTTTCTTCACATTACAATAGGCAACTTTTCCGCACTAAAGCGTTTCGAAATTAAAAAAAAACTTTTTTTCGACCCACCCTAATAACTATGCAAACTATACCTGATAGTTGCATCTGAACAGACTCTGTATAGTGAAGCAGTTATCTGAAATATAGCAACTTTAGGGCTTTCAAGACTTTCTGTCTTAAATTCGGTGCACTATTATCTTCACTATCACTGAGCAGTGAACCAGTTGTTTCCACATGATTTGGCACGTTATGTGCAGTTTCTGCAAGGTTTTAGAGTTCTCCGGACTCTTCGTATGTTCTTTAAGTGTTCTTTCAGAGTTTTGCAAGGGGCCGTTATTAGTCCCCATAAGCATAACGGGTGGTGGTGGAGCAAGAACTGCCTACTATACCCTCTTAAACTAAAAGCCGCAGAACTAAATCTCGCAAAATAGTTGTGGAATTATTGTTTTGTAGAAACGGGAAATTTCACCACATTAAATATTTTTCGGATTGAACAATTAACTCGTGGTGTTCGGCCGGGAGATAAACCAAGATTTCTCAGAAATGTGAATATTCATTATCACCAAAATACTTCCAGAGAGAGAAAGAGATAGAGCGAGAGAATTTATTTCTCCTTCATCCAGTGCTTGGTCCAGATGCAAGACGAATGGTTAAAGTTATTTCAAAGTTGTTAAAGCATCGTTGGACGGGACGCATTAAGGAACTCAAAATACATTAATTATGTGTTGGTGTATAATTAATCCTCACCTAAGCAATTACTGAACTATCGGCGACCTTGGATATTTAAACAGCCCTATAAAAATACATATAATTATTATTATAATTAATTACTTCCGATGGTCATACATCTCCGGTAGAGCTTTAGCCTCCTGAACAATAGCTTTCCAAGCCTTCCTGTCAGCTGCAGTGGACTCCCATTCATCACAAGTATTCGGCACGTTCAGATCTCGGGTAACATTGTCCATCAATCTGTCTTGGTCTTCTCAAGGGTCTCTAGCCCACAGGGTTATTTTGCTGGATACTTTTTGTGGCTCTTTCTTCCCCTGATCTGACAAAATTTCCAATCCAGGCTAATCTTTTGTACCTGATTTTGCTGGTGTCTAAAGGTTTTCCTGTCAATGCACGAATTTCCTCATTTCTTCGTGGTCCCTAGGTACCTGCCGCAATTTCTGGTCTTGGGTCTAATATTTTACGCAATATCCTGTTTTCAAATGTTAGCAGTCTTTGTTGGTTCTTGAGTGTCATGCACCAGGACTCGGCACCATACAGGATTACTGGTTTAATTAGGCTATTATAGAACTGGAGTTTCACTCTTCGCGATATAGATTAATATAATTATTATAATTACTATTATTACTGTGTAAAATATCACCTTAAGGCTTCACAAATTTTAAAACTTGTTTCCTTATTTTTTCATAGTTTTTATTAGAGAATGAATGCCATTTTTATGCTGTATGTAGAACGGCGCATGGCAATATTGCATTTGGCATACTTTCAAATTTGTAACCTTTATACATAACTCTTTGTATGTATCTCAAAATATGTGTTCAAACGTTTTAAAATTTACTTTTCAGACTTCTCTTTTATTCTAGAAAATTCATTTAAAAAAAAAAAAACATGGTAAATTCAAATCGGGACCTCGGAGCCAAAAGATATTTAGTCCATCCCTTGTTAAAAGTGAGGCTTTAACTTCTTTCAATAATATTTCGTAAATAAAACCTCTGACTTCTTTCGATAATATTTCGAAATTCATCAACTCTTTTTTGACTTCTTTCAGTAATATTTCAAATGTCAAAACCTCACCTTCGACAAAAGTGGACTTAATACCCCCTGACTCTGAGATCCAGATATTGAGATTTAACTTTGTGGCACATTTCTAATGAAATGAGATTCTTAAAGATGTTTTCCAGATATTCAATCCTTTGAAGAAGATAAATGGGTGGTGACAGAGCGCGCGGGGTTAGTAAAAAAAGTGTACATAGTTTAAAAAATACCAATTTCTTATTAAATATATTGTCTTCGGTAGATTCCCAAGCTTATTTTCTAACGGTGTGTTGCCACTTTTTAACATACATAATATAAAGAATTTTATAATTTTGATTTAATAATGTAAGCCAGCAAATGACAGGTCAAAAGCTATGTATGTACGTGCCTGACTTCCAGTTCTTCTCTGTAGATATGTCAAAAATTGTCATAAAAAATGCAGTTGGTCCCGCCAGAATCCGCCTATATGATCTGAAGATGTCTATAGCGTCGCAGATCTCTTATAATTATATCTGTTTTTTGCATTTATTAGCAGAAATTCAAATTGATAAAAATAACATTGTTCAAAATGTGCCATTAATTAACCTCAGAAAATATTAATAGTAGTATATTTATTTCATAAAGGATTTGGAAATGTATAAGTTATTCAATTTCGTGTTTAAATGAAATGTTTATTCTTCTCTCTTAATTTTTTTAACAATTCGCATATTTCAATGTAATGATGTCAGAGTTTCGTCGATCTCCGTGCTGTCGAGTTGAAAAATTGAAGTGGCAGGTAGTAATAAGCCGGGCTTAGTTGATACTCATCAGATAACGCCACTGGTAGCTGGTGGATGGTTGGTGATGTATGAGAGGAACGAGTAAACGAAATGACGCGCTACAATTTGTCAATGCCATCATGCCGCGAGCCAGAGACACACTCTTCCCTATTCAAATAGATTCCCAACATTTTAACTTTTCATACTGTGTGTGTTTATTTAGAGATTAATAACCAGTGGCGTTACTTCGAAATTAATCCAGATACCTAGGCTCTCATCACATATTGAATAAAATATTAATATATTGGGTTATTTTTTTATTTTACTGAATAAGGGCTTTTTGGGTTTGATCTCCAGCAAGGGGAAATTTATTTAAAATCATTTCTCACGCATTAATTGCTTCTCTGGGTTGGAAACACTGGTTATTTGGAAAATATTTCGATATATCAATAAATTCGCCAAGAGCTCGTGATGTAAGGAAGTGTTTATAATTTTTATTGATATTAATGATGAGTCGATGGCAGAGTGGTGAGCGCGCTGGGTTGTAATCCAGTACACTGAAAAAAAATTCATATTAAAATTAACCGAACCATAGTGACTACAGATTATTTCGTTTTGTGCTACTAAATATTATGTGCCCTTAACCAAACAGTACAGTCATTAATAGATTAACTTTTATTACTGATAACAAAGGTTTGGCTAAAACCGCAGGTAGCCAGTTCGGTGGTTACAATTTTTTTTCAGTGTGGTCGCGATTTCGAATCCATATATACCTCGACCGATTTCGTTCACCTATAGCACAAGCATTTATGCTTATACTGGAGCCATCGTAAGATGGCGTTTTTGACAGATTGTAATAGTGTTGTGACACACTTAAAATCATTAACGAAAAAATACAGTTGGATAAATTATTAACGTAAAAAAAATATTAACGTTTCCACTATCATATGAAACCTTGTTGTTTTATTATGACAATAAAATAAAAAACGCTGTAGTAATATTATGTTTGTATATTCGTATTTACAAAATTTATAACAGTATCAATTTCCGAAAACCAAAGCCAGGTAAAAAACAATATCGTTATCACAGCGTGCACAAATTCGTTCTTTCCGTAACAATGTTAAAACAAAACTGTCAAAACTACTTACTATAGAGCAATTTGAAAAATTATTTGTAAATAATAATTGTCATATTTTGTTCTATAAGTCAAATATATTTTTAAATAATAATTGTCATCTAGAACTTACCTACATATTTTGAATCGTTTCATTCATTCCATATGTAATTATTTTTTTATATTTTTTTTATGTTTTGACATTAAATACTGTTGTTAAGAGAGAAAAAAGACGTTTCTCGACTGAGCAACCATCGTTTTATTTTCAAATATAATAAATAAGCATTATACATTAACTAATAGTAAATTTCTAAATACTTTAAAGTGTAAAGAAATTAATTTATTTGATTATATATTATTTTAAAACCTAGAATTGTTTTTACGATTTAACGTTAGGTTAATTATATTTCGATGTTGCGGGACAACACTACTCTGGCGCTCGCACAATAAAGTATAGCATTTGTCCTCCAATGTTTAGCTGTCATTAATTACGAAACTTCATGTGAGTCCAAACGTCAAAACAAACGTCAAACGCCATCGTAAAATGGCCGTACTATAATTTAGGTAATGTAGGAAGATGTATATGTAATTTTTTTTTTTGGAATGGTAAAATAAAACCAAAGTTTTCAGTTCTACTAATTTAATGACACTGACTAGTTTCGGTCATCCAGTGACCATTTTCAAAGTGTTTGAAAACACGCACACTTTGAAAATGGTCACTGGATGACCGAAACTAGTCAGTGTCATTAAATTAGTAGAACTGAAAACTTTGGTTTTATTTTACCATTCCAAATTTATTTATTATTTGAAATGGAGTTTTACCAAGAATTGTCCGTAGAAAAGTTAAAAAAAGTATATGTAATTGTTTAACAAGGACATATTCATTTTTTGTTATAACAAAATGTTTTTCTAGAAAATTTTATTGCAAAATTATTAAAAATATATATGTAAGTACCTCTCATGCTTAGCTATTTTTCAGAATATTTTGATATTTTTTTTTGAAATAGAGATATATAGGTAAACACGTTTTAAATAATTTATTTATTTTTATTTTTATTTATTTAATATTCTTTTACATATAATTAGTACACTGGCCGGCTAATTGCCTAATGGCAATTTCTTCCAACCAAACAGAGTAAATGTTAAATATACAAAACAATGTGTGGTACTATGGCAATAAGTTAATCACATTTAAAAATAAATAAAGATAGCAGAAGAAGTGTAATAAAAAAATGAAAAAAAAATACAAAAACAAAGAAGATAGCATATTAGAACAAGTCATAGCAATGATAGGAAGACTAAGGGATAAGGAAAGGAAGAGGAGAGGAAGATGTAATCAGGTGTTGTCAGATAAATATATTAAATAACATAATATTCTATATCTACACAGAAAACTAATAAACGCATTAATAAACTATTCTTTGTGCCCTATGCAAGTGGCGAGTTTATTTATAAATGGACAATTTTTTACTGTTCAAAAAAATTATATAAATATCTTCTCTGCTGGGGATAGAATCCAAGACGCAGGCACTGATACTAAGCGGCTTACCTTTTATGCTTCAGCGGCTGATTGTGTTAATATTACCATAGTATTATATTATATATTTAACGATTTCCATAATCGATGACCGTTTCTGCTTATCAGGCCATATTCAACTGCAATATCAATACATCCAATGATTGAAGAAAATGTAATGATGACAAGTTAGTTTTGTTGACAATCCATGAATTTCTTACCAGCCTTTTGCTTTTTGTCGTTCGCGATCGTGTCTAGATACGGCCGCGTGTATTGCCCAAATGATATTGCAAACTTAAACGGCTTTGAAAAATCACCTCCGAAAATTGGATACCATTCATCACCCCAACCATCTACCCCTAGGGGCACTCCCGTTGTAAAGCTTGTTTTAATATTTACCCCCCAAACAGAATGGAAGGAACAAAGTTGTAATACTTGGTACGTGTTATACAGTGCACTGCCATCATATAAGGACCTGTGGTTTTTTTTTTCGAGTAAATTTGTAAACGTTTGCAGAATTTCAACCACAGGTCTCTCTGACTTTGGCTATAAATGTGACGAATACATCCCTGTTGTAATATATATTGATGTTGCGCCTTACAACAGTCAATCTGTATAGCTGATAAGTATTATACGAGTTTGCACGAATCAGGAGTTCGGCATTCTTCGGGAGTTGGGAGATCCATATAAACGAGTTTCTGTGGTAAGGCCGGTTTTTATTAGTACCATATATTAAACCTGTTATGTGCTCTTCCATGACATATGCTAACTCGTCTACGTCCCTTTATCTTTAATTAAAATATTTATCACAGAAATAATTATAAAGATGCAATATCAATATACCAATAAAACTATTTTTGTGGCGTGTTTGCAATGGTATGCTTGCAAAAAAAGAATCCTCACAACGCGTCCGGAGGGAAGAAGGGGTGTGGGAAGGCCGACACTACGATGGATCGATGGAGTCTAGAGGGACCTTCTGATAGCCGGTGTGCGGAATTGGGGAGAAAAGGCTATGGATAGGGTGCAATGGAGACGATTACTTGAGGAGGCCAAGGCCCATCCTTGGCTGTGGAGCCACTGATGATGATGATGATGAGCTTGCAATGGATCAAATACAGATTTTGTCTGGTAATAATGGCTTTTACCTTAATATGAAGTTTTTTTAGTTTCGCTATTTCAAAGTTTATTTTCAAAATTCTTAATATTTTCGATGCATTACCTATCTTAGGATATCTGGAATATAGCAAACCTCGTTTTTTTTTTTGGAAAATGAATCAAACGGCGAAATATAGCATTTTATTAGGGTCATAAAATTAGATGAACAAAATACGGGATAATGCTGCTGAACTTGGAGGGATAGATTGAGGGTCGAGGAGGTGTCAGCCGAAAGAGGATGACCGTCCGAGTGATAGCTGACGTCGGGAAAATCGGCATACCAGGAAGAATATAAAAAAATGTAGAAAATCGTGTGGTCCTATTGTGATGGCAGCGCACTGTATATATACACGAAATGAATGTTTGCGGGTCTCGCATGCCATGTATCATCTGGATTCGCGTCATCAGTCTTAATCAACAGACTGCTGAGTGAAATCCACCTATCTGGAATCGGAAACTTTCCTCCATATATTATCGTGTCTCTTTCTTTCTTAGATTATTTTTCCTCGTTTCAAACTGTATTATATTCCCAGGCGATTCTTTAGGCTCGTGGTCTCCATGTATTTTGTTATAGGTATATTTTTGTCATATTTGCGTGATTTTAATATTCTCTACATTACATACCAAAGTTGTTTCCTTTAAAATACATATACAAGTAAATACTTCTATTCATTGAAATTCTCATGATGTGATTATGAGGAGGAATGCTGCATTCACACAGCGATACATTTTCCGGATAGAACAGTGGTAATGTTCACGATATATTTATTTATTTGTTTATTCAATTTAAATACAATAGAAGTGGGTTATGGCAACACTGTACTTTCTACATTATTTTAGTGAACGCCTATATACATACTAATCATTTAATAAATTTTGAATACATATATATATTATGATGATGTAGAAAGCAGTGTCGGTATCGCATGCTATAATCGCTATTTCAGTGCGTATAACATGGTGTATGTTTCCCTTCTTGTAAACAGTATTACAATTATAAAAATACATTTATGAGGAATGAACGAATGAATTAATTAATCAATTAATGTAAATATTTTAAGATATTTTGTTTTCTATACAAAACGTGTATGTCATGATATAAGAAAAACTCTTTAAAAAGTTTGAGATGTACTGCTATTTGTATATTATATTTTTTAGAAAATTAAATTATCAAGTTGAAATGATTCAGCATTATTCGATATTTTTTTGGAAATATAGGTAGCTAAACACATACATTTGTCATAAAAAATATTTTCTTATTAAAAATAAATTGGAAAGACCCTGGAATTTTTTAAAAAATAATATTTTTTTTATAAACCTATTTATAAAATTTTTCACCGTCATCTTTTATGGTTCTTGAGAAATATGGAATTATGAAATTCGAATATCGATAGCCCCTGACTGTGACGAAAATCGAATTTCTGGGTATAAAAGTTTTTTGTAGGCCAAAAATTTTCTAGAAATTTTAGGCTGTCTGCATTAAACAGATCATAATTTATAACGCACGTATTTGTTGGCCTTCGTGGCTTCAGTTGATTAGGTATCTGCCTACTGATCGAAAGGTCCCGGGTTCGATTCCTGGTGGAGACACAGTTTTTAATTGTGTTTTCAGTCTGGCTCTGTGAGACCATTAATATCGTAAGTATCCACAATTAATATTTAACATACAGAAGGTTGCCAATTTAATGTACTCAGAACTAATTAATGCTATTCTATATTTTTAAAAGCATAGATTTTTACAATTATTTTAGTGTACCATTATATGTTTAATATTCACAAAGGAGCTTATCAGGATTTATTAATGTTGATATTTTGACTTTTTTATTGGTGTTAGGTCACATCCCCTTGCCATTCTACAAAAAGTAAAAAATAATATAATATGAGTTTCATCTGATGTATGTATATCCTTAAATAAGGAATTAAAAGTGACTTAAATTACCACAAAATACACAAATATAATGTACTTATGTGATTGAAAACAATATTTATCCAAAAAAAAAGAAATTAAATAAATGAATTGACATAACAAAACATTTACAAAAACACGTTTTCATACAAAAATAGCATGAACTGAACTAAAAGATCTGTAGCCAACATCACTTCTCTTCTTCTTCTTCTTCTTCTTCTCAGCCCAATCCCGTCCACTCATGGACGAAGGCCTCCTCCATCTCATTCCACGCCACTCTATCCTGTGCTCTGAGCAACCAATTGGCACCAGCATGACGGCTGATGTAATCTCTCCATCTCATTGGCGGCCTTCCAACAGCTCTGACTGTCGTTCACGGTCTCCAAGCCAACACTATCCTCGGCCATCGGTCGGTCTTCGGGGTATCTAGCCACGTGGCCCGCCCATTTCCACTTTAGGGTATGAATGCGGTGGACGACATCAACCAATTTTGTTCTTTCCCTGATGGTGTCGTTTCGCACCCTGTCTCTCAGACTTAATCCTAACATGGCTCTCTCCATAGCTCTTTGGGTGACTCTTAGTTTCAACATCACTATGCAAGTATAATAATGTTGGTATCACTGAAAAATAAGAACAATGTTACTACTAAAAAAAATAGAATAAAGTATTCCAATATTACCTCAATTACCAAAGTTATAGTAAGATATATATGTACAACGATTTGTGTACTTTTTGAGTAAGTACATTAAATAGGCCACCCTATGTAGTACCTGTTAGTTGACCGAGAAGTAATGTTACATAAATAAAATAAAATAAATAAATCTATTCTTTTGCTATGTAACGAAAATAGTTAGAATAAGTGGGTCCTTAGTTATTTATGTATGTCTAAGTTAAACAACTGTAATATTTCGCAGAAAATTTGTCCTCGTAATTCGGGAAATACTGTTTGTCTTAAATCTTGGTGTCTTCTCAATAATATATGGACGTCCAACTCCTTTCTTCTCCACCTCCACCACACAACTACCCTCCGTGGAGGTACAGTCTCAGTACAAACAGAAGCCATGCTCTGTTCGCATCAAATATTTACAATTAATTGAGTTAATTCAGAAAACTTGGAGTAATTCGAAGAGTTTGACGAGGATCCAACGCAAATATTGAACTGGGCCATGTCTAGTGTACACGAATGTGATGATAGTGGAAAAACCCCGAACAAGATAATATATGGGTGATAATTAATTTATTGTTGATCTTTAGATTATGATAAGAATGGTTCTTCTATACATATATGTACAATTCATTAACATAAAACGAAATAAAATTAAGTACCATAAATATTTAATAAGGAAATTTAAACATATATTATTTTTTTCATTTATAAGTTAATTAATTTTTTGCTCATTTCTTTAGTAATTAAAATTTATTTTTTAATAATTCAGTTACTTATTTTTTATGTATTTATTTACTCATTTATTAATTTCTTAATTCATTTGATTAGTGATTATTATCTAATATTTAAATAAATAAATATATTTGTTTATTTTTGTTGTTTAAATTTAATTCATTAGTTATTATTTATTTATTTATTCGTTTATTTATTAAATAATTAATTCATTTATTTATTTGTTTATTTATTTTATTATTCATTTAAAGAGTTATTTCCTTATTTTTAGATTTTTTTATTTATTAATTTTTTTTTTTTTAATTATTTACTCATTTTTTATATATTTTTTTTATCAAATTTGCCTTTTATGTTAGAGTGATACACTTTATTTTTTTTGATAAAGGATTGAACATTTTTTGATGGAGTTTTATCAATAACTGTTCGTTAACACTTACAAAGGATAAAATATACCACGAAATCATGCAAAAATAAAACGAAAATGAAAGAAATTCAAAATTACAAAATAAAAAACATAGTGCAACGTTTTAAACATTTTTTTAGTTATCCATAATAATATTCGTCCACTATCCACATCCAATCCAAACCCCTTTTTATAATATAAAATACTGATTAAAAAATGAGCACATTATAGATACCTTAATACCTATACAAGGAGTCACGTAAATAAACATTTTCGTATACTTATTATGTAACCTGTATGTAAACTGAATTTACGTGTAAGTATTGTTGCAAGAAAAACGAACATCTGTGCTTAGAATAATTACGAAAAAGTATCGTAGAAATAATGCTTGCGTTTTTCCATTTTTAAATCCCATAAAAAAATCTCCCTTGTTTCCTTCAAGTCTTTGTTTCTCTCGTAGTCCTATATCTGCACATCCCTTGAGATCCGAAACTGGAATCTACGAATGATGATAATCTCCCAAAGTCTATCTTTAGCTATGTAACTTTAATTAAAACCCGAATAATTGGAAAAACTCTTATACTCACTTGGTTTTCTTGTTCAATTCACCATTATTTTGTTCAAACCCACAACTATGTATTTTGCTAAAGTAAATATCTAAAGATGGTGACTTAAATATGACGTGAATTTCGTGAATGTGTTTTAAAATTGTGTACAGTAGCAACAATTAAACTTGTTTTTCACATGTTTTTTGATAATTAAAAGTTAGTTCGTTATTTGAATTTCAATTTTTCTTATTTGTTTTTTATTTTCATGTCTAATTAATAAAGTTTGGCGCATTTATATTGTTTTAAGAGATCTTTTGTTTAATACGCGAGGACAAAACTGAAGCAAGGTGTAAGAAGCAGAAGAATTATTGTTTTTTTATTACAATTCGGGCAACTTACGGGTATTTTGTTATTATTATTTAAACACGCACCCAATAACAAGTTGCCACGTTTTGGAAGTATTTAGGTGTCACAGATCCAGACTGAAAACAATACCTACCTATAATTAAAAACTGTGTCTCCACCGGCAATCAAACTCAGTACCTTTAGCCCTGCAATCAGTCATCTAACCAACAGAGCCACGTAGGCCGACATATTTACTGTGCCGTGTTTTTTATTTATTTATTTATTTATTTTCTTTGGGAAGCTACAGCTCATTTACAGTTTTATGATACAATATTATTTTTACAGTGTTAGAGCCAAAAAAAGCATTCCATCAACATAATATAAAACCAAATAACAGTTTACAAGCCAAAAATATTCATACACACACCTTCATTCACACCCTCGCACACTCACACACACTATCACACACACACATACACGCACACACATACATACATACACACATATTATACAACAACTAGGGAAGGGAAGAGAAACTAAGAAGACAGGGCAGAGGGATATTTTATTAGGTAGTATCGAAAAAGATAAAAGCTATTTAAAGAAAATATATATTTTTAAGAATAATCAATAGGTATGTCCTTGTTACAAGTACATAATTATACATCCTCATACATTCCCTAAACAAAGGTGATTGAAATCATTTTCGAAATCGAAAATTAGTGGTCCATGTCTGAAATAAATTACTATAAACATAACTTCTTATTTTTATATTTTAATATTTTAATTTTAATAACAATGACCTACAGACAATGCTGAACAGGTTACATAGCACCTGCAAACAATACAACATGGCAATTTCAATTAATAAGACTAAATGTATGACATTCTCAAAAACACACATAGCATGCAATCTGACTATAGACAACAACCCAATTGAACAGGTTAATACCTTTAGATACCTAGGAATTGACATAACAGAAGATGCTGACCTCTGTGAAGAAATTCAGAGCCAAGTCAATAAGGCAGCTGCAGTCTCGGGCGCCCTAAAATCCATTATTTGGAAAAATGAGGATATGGCCATTAAAAGCAAAGTGAGAATCTACAAAGCATGCGTAAGACCAGTGATCACATACGGTATAGAGGCACGAGCAGACACAGTCAGAAGTAAACAAATGTTGAGGACTTCAGAAATGAGGACATTGAGAGCAATTGCAGGCAAAACCCTGAGAGACCGAGTGAGGAACTCCAGAATAAGGGAACTATGTGAGGTTGACGATATCATCAGATGGAGCAGGCAGCGGAGGAGGGACTGGTATGGTCATGTCCAAAGGATGGACAGCACCAGACTTCCTCATATCGTGCTTCACAATCAGCCTCACGGAACCCGCCCTCGCGGTAGACCGCCAAAAAGATGGAGGGATAACTGGGGGTCCACTTCGCAGGAAGAGCAGGCCTCTTAAAAAACAGACCTGAAGGTCTATTCAAAAGAAGAAGAAGAAGAAGAATATTCAATTTAAAACTGTTGCGAACTACTGGTTGAACACATCTGCTTGGTTTATTGTACAGAGTCCTGTGTGTATTAGTTAATGTTGAAGGATAATTGAATGTGACCTCTTGGATTCCAAAGGTCGTGTTTTCTGCTTTAGATAGCATAATTAAAAGAGAATGGTATATGGGTAGCTACCATGAATATAATCGCCTTTTCCAAGCCACAGATAATACGAAAAAATGTCTTTTAGAAAGCGACATAATTAAGAAGACACTCAATTTTATCCTTTTGGATAAATACGCTCTTATATTTGTTAATATAAGAGCGTTGTTACCAAAAAAGATGTTATGGTAGTTATCAAAAAGTATGACAAAATGTCGACCACCGTGGAATAATGGTATGTAAGTTGTTTCGTTTCAGTGCCGGCGTCCTCGGTTTGATTTCCAGCAAAGGAGATATTTTAATATAAATATTTCTTTCCATAAATCAAATTATTATCTTTGTATAAACCACGTTATTGAAATTGAAATAGCGACCGGTTTCGGAACTAACCGTTACCTCCTCAGGCAGATTTTTAACTAACAGAATGTGACGATGTGCTTAAAAGAAGACAATGGAACTGGATGTTGGTGGGGAGTCATTAGGTGCTGGTCTTGTGTGGACTGGTTTTGATGTGTAGGACTAAAAGAGAGAGGTAACACATTTGAAAACGGACTGTTTAGCAGTAATCTTGTCAATTGCAAAGGCTGTAAGAATGTGTTAAATATATATTTGGGAGCGAATGCCAAACTCAGACCTGCAAAAGTAAATGAACGATCATTCAAGTAAATTTAGGCTTAGACAAAAAAAAGAACAGAGATCTCTTTATCAATATTAAGCTTCGTGAAATTGTATACATTAGCCATGTCCTAAGATGTGACAAGTACAGACACTAGTCATCAAGGGGAAGATTGAGGGCCGCAGAGGGGTCGAAAGGACGTGTCTTTCTCGGCTGGAAAACATTCATGTGTGGTATACAGAGGAACTGTTTTGCACTGCCCAAGATCAAGAGGCTTACTTTATCGTCAACACAGAGATGGTCTGAAATGACACAAAATAAAGAATTGTGTATATTTTTTTTTGCCGAAAACCACCATAATTTTGTCGCCCTCTTTCACTGTTAGTTTCATGGGGTCCCACTAATCTATGATATACATAACTCCGAGATTAACAGTTCGGGAGAGCGGTGTGGAAAGAATGTTCCCAAAATCTTTGTAATTAAAAGTAATTTGAGAAAAAAAGATGGAATTGGTGATTGTAAAAAAACAGACGAACAAGAAAAGTATGGAATTTTCATGTTTTAATTATGATAAGTTTGCAACGAATTCATATCTTTACAATATTTGAGTAAGTACATTATGATAATCCAAACTTTCAAGACTAAATACTGCGATTACAACTTTCAAATGTTTATTATGTATAATAATAATAATAATAATAAAGATTGTTTTCCAGTCTGTGAGCAGGGGGGTGCAATGCTACACAAACCATGTCTTTTACATACAAGTCTTACATTGTACACACAATAGAGACATTAGAAAAAAGGCAACCCTTTACACAATAAAGATAAACTAAAAAACGGTATATCAAAAAAAAAACAAATGCTAAGATTATGGAAAAAAAAGTTATATACAAAAATACAGTCTACATAGACTTTCTACGCTTGGAAAAATATAAAAATAGACATTAAAAAAAACAATAATCAGTTGGCTTATATCCATCGGCAAAGATGAATCCAATAACAAATTAAGCTTATTCTAGTTTGCCCACTATTCATTTATTTTATTTTTATTTTATTTCAATTTACGGTTTGATAACCTTTTACACATACAAGTATACATAATATATTAAAAACAACAGAATTTAAAAAAAAAACAAATAAAAACAAACAAATATACAAAACGAAAATAAAAAATGAATAACAATATAAAAAAGGTGAAAACATGTAAAAATATGTAAAAAATAATGAAAAACATTTAAAAAAAAAAAAAAAATATGTAAAAAAAAAAACATGCGAGAAACATTCAAAAATATGTAAAAAAATAAACAAAAACATGTAAAAATATGTAAAAAAAATAAACAAAATACATGTAAAAAATAATGAAAATCATGTAACAAATATGTAAAAAATATGTAAAAAATAAACAAAAAGCATGCAAAAATATGTAAATAAACAATGAAGAACATGTTAAAAATATGAAAAAAAAGTAAACATACATGCAAAAATTAATACAGGAAAAAAGAAATGAGAAAAGTAGTTTAAAAACCGACAAAATAATCTAATGTTTGGTCTCATTAACAAGTGCAGTGTATAGGCAACTTCTATAGATGCCGATCGAGTCATTAAATATATCTGTGTATTGTGCATACTGGTTCCCCAAACTATGCAGTCTTTGCAAGGTTGAATTAGCCCGGTATACGCTAGTGTTAGTATGACAATAAAATGGCGCGGTACTGCGTGTGACCAGGGACGGCACCCGCAAATTTATAGCACTGAGCAAGTAAGGGGTGTCAGTATGCGAGTTTAATATTTTAAATAAAAATAACAGATCTGCTAAAATTCTTCTCTGTGACAGTGGCAATAAATTGGTTAGCTTCATAAGACTGTTATAATTTATATAATCAATCGGTATTCCAAGTTTAAAATTAATAAACCTAAGAAATTTTCTCTGAACTTTTTCCAAAGTATTAATATGAATAGAATAACAAGGAGACCAAACAGTGGAATTATATTCAAGGTGGCTTCTAACAAGAGTTTTATATAATAAAGACAAAGTAAAAATATTAGTGAAAGCATTTGATACTCGCAATACAAATCCAAGCATCTGTAGAGCTCTGTCATGAATGTTGTTGATGTGTTTTATAAACGAGAGTTTTGTATCAAATGTCACCCCAAGATCTTTCACTTCAGCTGTTCTAAGTAGAACATTGTTGTTCAATGTATATTTATTAAGAATCGGTGATTTAATTTTATAAAATGAAATAACTTGACATTTGTTAATATTCAGATTCAACTTATTAGAAAGGCACCAATCATACAAAGTATCCAGATTTCGCTGTAATATCAAACAGTCATTCAAATCTTTGATCTTCCGGAAAATTTTTAAATCGTCAGCAAAAAGAAGAACCTTTACATCGTCGAAAATATTTATGATATCGTTTATAAATAGAATAAACAATAGGGGACCTATGTGGGATCCCTGAGGTACCCCGCTGGTAGCTTTAAACTGATACGATTCAACAGAGCAAATTTTAACATACAACAATCTATTGCAAAGGTAAGATGAGAACCAATTAAGTAATTTGCCATTAATTCCCATCTGTTTCATTTTGAATATTAAAATTTGGTGAGATACCTTGTCAAAAGCCTTGCTAAAGTCTGTGTAGATGGAGTCTACTTGAAATTTGTTAGCAAGACAGTTCGAAAGGTAATTTTCATATTCAGTTAAGTTGGTTAAAGTTGATCTACCAGAGAAAAAACCGTGTTGATTTGGAGTTATAATCGGTTTTACAAAAAACATAATTTTATCCAGGACTAGACTTTCCAACATTTTTGGTAAAGTCGACTGTATACAGATAGGACGGTAATTCGATATGTCCATTTTGTCACCTTTTTTGAAAATGGGTGTTAAGTGACTAATTTTCCATTGTGAAGGGAAGCTTCCTTCGAAAAGAGATTGATTGAAAAGTGTGCATATGGGTGCCGCCATTTCGAGTGAACAGGACTTTAAAAATACCGGAGGAATATTATCCGGTCCTCCCGATTTGTTGGAGTCTAGTTTATTTATTTTCGCTGTAATGTCAGCTGGTGTAAATAGAAAGTTTGGGATATTTAGAAATTGAGACGAGATGTACGAAGGAACTGTCGAATCCAGATCTTCGATATATACAGATTTAAAGAAATCTGCAAACAGGTTAACGATCCCTTGCACATTGTCCCTACTCTTGTTACCATAGTACATCTGGCTAGGATAAATCAATGAGTTAGTTCTTTGTTGTTTTGTAAAATACCAAAATTTCTTTATATTCGTAGGAATAGATTGCTCGACAGTTGAGATGTATTCTTGATAACAACAACGAGTAAGTAAGCTACATTTTTTTCTCAACACACAAAAAGTTTCGTAATTAATAATAGAACGGGTTTCTTTGTATGATCTGTGTGCGATTTTTTTTTGGGTAATGAGTTTTTTTAATTCCGTTGTAAACCAGATTGGGTATTTAGAACTTTTTATTTGTACCATTGGTACAAACATGTCTAAGGCTTTTAGTATTGTATTATAAAACTTATCTATATTTATTTCCAGAGTATTACATAAAATTGAATTCCAGTTAACATTGTTTAAATAAGCATTTATGTCCATATAGTTAGCTTTGTTAAAGTTGCGGTTCATAACATTACATTCAATGTGGTTTATTTCAGAGGCTGTTATTTTTATGTCTAAAGGGGGGTGATAGTTGTCGATGGGAAGTAATTCATGATTTGATTTATCAATTATTACTTTAGTATCGCTCGAAAGTATTAAATCTAGAGTTCTACCATTAATATTATATATATGATTTAATTGACTTAAATTTAATTATAATTTTTATTTATTTAGTTTTCAAGCATCTTAAATTGGTCAAGTTATTGATACCAACAAATCGTATCAATAATTGTATTGTATCAATACATATAGGACGTCCTAAAACAGGTTCACCTAGTTGGACGTCCAATGAGACAATATAAAAATAAAACAGAATTTGATGTTCATATTTTAACTATGTAGGTATCTTCGTTTATCCATGTTGTTAAAAGTTTTAACATTTTAAAGTTATTTTTTTTAAGATGATTTAAATTTGGTTATAATATTTGCAGCATTATTATTGCTAATTTTATTTTTTACTGTTTGTGAGGTGATTCTAATTTTCTAATTTTTTGTCTATTTTTATCTGAATCTATATTTTTATGTTTCAAAATTATAAACTTTGTCTTTATTTTTGTTTGATTCTTTATTTTTATCTTTGTTTGTATATAGGCTTATACCATAGTATATTGTGTAAATAAATAAATTACATGAAATTATTGCTTAAAAATTATCCATACAAGAATTGAATACTTTTTTGATTTAATTGGTAATGAGGAGCATAGCGTTGGCCACAACCCAATCGTTTTGTTTCTCCTTTTAACGTGAAGAAAACTTTTTAAAGTGTTTCATACATTTTTTTATTTATGTAGATACACACTTGTTTATATAAAATTTTTCGTTCAACATTTTGAAAGGTCTGTTTTAACATGTGAATGTAATTGTAACTCCGATACGATTGACTCGAATGTAAAATTATTCCCTTTGCTCAAAATAATACTCAATGTATATTTAATATGGGAAGATTAAGTGATTTACATAAAATTTTATGTTCAACATGTTTTCGGTAAGAGGATTAAAACTGAACGAATTAATTTAACGAAATTCAACGAGATTTTCTGATAATAATTGTTGTTATTTTATGGTCATGTGATAATATTATAAAATATAGGATATACTCACCGAATAGTTTTATTCTGCGAAATGTTCTTGAGCTTCCTTTGAAACAAAGGTATTTTTAAATATTTTAATTTATTTGTTTTATTTCATGTAGCTTCTCAGGCAACGGTGCTATGTCATATAATTATTTAACACGCACCCAATAACACGTTGCCACATTATGGAGACTTACGATATTAATCGTCTCACAGATCTAGACTGAGTCTCCACCGGGAATCGAACCCGGACCCTTGGATCAGCAGTCAGATACCTAACCAACTGAGCCACGAAGGCCGACAAAATAAATATGTCAAATAATATTTTAAACAAATTCCAGGAAAAAGTCCTGGGGGGCAAGTCTGGTTCGACCGGCGAAATCAAAACCCCAGTGATTACCCATATCATGGATATAATTATCGTATGGATTTCTATGACATCTAAAGATACTGTAGAACTCCATATAATAATTAAATCCATGATATGGGTAAACACAAGGGTTTTGATTTCGCCGATTGAACCAGACTTGCCCCCCTGGGGGGCAAGTCCCATCTAAATGTGAAATCAAAACCCTTATTACTACCCATACCATGGATACAATTATCACATTGAGTTCTTAAATAAATTAAGATATTTAATTATATATATGTTAATTATATTCATGATATTATGGGTAATCGTGAGGTTTTTGATTTCTCTTTTAGACGGGACTTGCCCCCCCTGATTAAAAAAAAAGCAAATATGACTCTTTTTTATAAAAATGTTGTTGACATCCAAACATAAATAAACTAATCTTATTGTTATTAAAACGAGTGTGTTGTGGCCAACGCTGTACTCCTCATTAGCAAGTATCACCACAAAGTATTCAATTTTTGAATGGAAAATTTTCAGGTTTTTCGTAAAATGAATTAGTTTTAATTATTTTTATTTAAATATTTCATTATTAAAACTAAATAATTCTTCAATGCCGTTTAATTTGAGTGATGTACCTTTTTAGAGATTTGAAAATAAAAATATAAAAAATCTTATGTATCCTGAGTTTGGGGTCACTTGGAAATATTTGACAGTTAAATAAAATGTAACACTAATTAGAAATCGTTCAAAATCTTATGGGATATGAGCAAGTATTTGATATACAAATTTGCAAAATTTGAAAATAATCGATTTAGTACTTTAGTCTATAATCGATAAAGTAGAATAAACATGCCGTACATAGTACATGTATAGTACACACACACATAGATACATCGTGATGAAACTTTTAGAATTCAATCTCAGCACGAAACTTGTTAATGATCTGTAAAAAATAATTTTTAAAATTGCGATTTCATAACTCCCCTTAATAATATTTAAATAAATATATCTTCTGCTGAGGATCGAACCCAAGACGCCCACATAGAAACCAGACGGGTCGACGACTGTGCCTCGGCGGTCGGTATTTTTAATGTTTATATTAGAATATCTTTCCTATTTGTATAAATTTATTCACATAAGAAAACAATTTACAAATAAACATATTTTTTTTTTCATATTACCCCCAAGAGTTTTAACTCATGTTTTGGAATTAAGTACTTTAGTATTTCTTCAAAAATAAGCATTTTGCTACAAGGGAGATGGAAAAATTATCTTCGTTGACCATAATAGATAACACCATCTTGAATAAGGGTCGAAGCTTAAAAAGATTAAGAACAACTACTTATCGTGAGACTTATCGTATATTATCGTGAGATAAATTACATTAGATTTATTTTGCTGTCTAGTTGGATTTTACTAAATAAAACACAATTAAAGAATTGTGTAGGTACTTTAATAATAATAATTAGAGAGAGCGCTAAAATAACCGGCGTTTTTTACTCCTCACTCACCCAAGGGATGCAGTGGGGATTTAAGAATTTGCAATTTTAAACGTTATTTTTTTCCATTTTTGAAATTTAAATTAGCTATAAACCACTTGTTTTTTGAGTCACTTCGCGACATGTTTCGAAGTGCTGTCCTTCCATCGACCGGCGTGTCGAGACTAACATGTTGAATTTGTGTGTGTTTGTCTGTGAAGCGAGGGGGGTGGCGGTTGATATACTAAAACTATTACATGAAACACAGAATAAAGGATACCGACTTAACAACTACGAAACGCTCGAAATACATAAACACATAAATTCCGGTATAAAACTTATAAATAACCATACCTTTCATAACACTTCTCCAATACTTAATATATTCCCCATCAAAAACAAAAACACTTCACAATACCCCCCTCCCCCTACTAACCCAACCAACCCTCAACCGCCACCCCCCTCGCTTCACAGACAGACACACACAAATTCAACATGTTAGTCTCGACACGCCGGTCGATGGAAGGACAGCGCTTCCGAAACATGTCGCGAAGTGACTCAAAAAACAAGTGGTTTATAGCTAATTTATATTTCAAAAATGGTTTATATTAACTACCACAAAATATCCGCCGAATCATTAAATGATGTTATTTTTTTCGCTCACGAAGCTAATGCGAACATACTTATGAGATCAAAGAGATAAGATTTTTTTCAAACCATATCAAAAACTTGTAAAAATTGTGTAGGTACTAGACATTTTATAATATTTGATTGATTTTTTATTAAAAGAAACAAGATAAATTATGGGTTTTTGATCTTTATATATTTCTATATAATTCAACTTGAGTTCATATTCCTATGCAACGGAAATATAAAGAAAGATGATTAGGTTTGATTAAGAATGTTTTTAGTTAGTGAAATGCAAATTCATTGAGTGACGCAAATTCATTGGTGAACGCGGCCGTTAGATGCTATCATATTTTGAAGGATATCTGATCAATGCATCTCCTTTTTTTGACACTCAAATATAACAAAGTAAGCCCAAGCTAAGAAACTTAAAATTTTATATTTTTAAATTGCTAAGAAAGGCACACTATTATCTTAAATAGTATTGAAGAATTACCAAATTTTATTAATAAAATATTTAAATCAAAAATAATTTAACAAACTCATTTCATAAAAATGCTGAATATTTTCCATACAATACTTGAATACTTTGTGAAGTGACTTAATTAATTAATTAATTTATTTATTTAATATTGCTTCTCAGGCAACTAACAGGTACTATGTCAAACAATAATTTAACACACACCCAATAACAAGTTGCCACATTCTGGAGACTTACGATATTAATCGTCTCACAGATCCAGACTGAAAACACAATTAAAAACTGTGTCTCCACCGGGAATCAAACCCGGGACCTTTGGCTCAGCAGTCAGATATCTAACCAACTGAGCCACGAAGGCCGACATTAATGTATATACAATACGTGTGTTGTTATAAATCAGTATTATTTTAGATAATTCATAATGAAACTTTTAATTGATGACAGAATTCTTCCAAATTTGTTAAGTTAATATCATCCCGTTGATCACATAAAAATACGACATAAAATATAATGAATAATTGTAATTCATAACGTTCAATTTCAACAGCTGTATATTTTGGGTACAATACGTATGTAATATGTTGTTATAAATCAGTATTATTTTAGAATAGGTTAAACGGGAAAATCTCTAAGCTCCCGTATACGAAGCTTTTGTATTCAGCACACATGTTTGTCGATAATGTATATTTATGGCTAGCAACACACAACACAGCACAAAACACAATTACACCAGAACTAGCCAAACTTTTTTCGAAAACGGGAGATTATTTTGTATGGTCTTAGGTAGCGTGTATTTGGGTTATCGTAACTGAAAGTTAACGTTTTACGGCGAGGGTTGGTTTCGGAGTGAAGTCATGTCAAGTAAATAACGAAACTTTTGAAACTGGTAAATGGCAGATTTTTCAAGAGTAGGTATTATTTTTTAAATTTTCTACCATCTGATTTCTTTCTGGATAAAGTTTACATAGAAAACAATTAATTTCTTTCCTAAGATTTCATCAGTCAAAGCCTTCAATATGGTATTATTTCGTAGGAAATTGTAGAAAAAATATTCTTAGGCCCGGTATTTGAGTTGGCCATTAAATCAATAGATTAAGTATTCAAAGATAAAAGTTAAGGGGTGATTAAATTTCATTTGCATATTACATTGCAGACAGAAACGTCAGTTACGAAATCTTCTAATATAGATGTATACGCCGAATTGCGAATCGACGTTGGTTTGTGGACTGTATGTATGTAATAAGAGGAATTTATGGAACACACACTTTTTGGCTTGCGAAATTGTATAATGACGCATGCATGTGTCTTAAGTACCGGTATAGGATGGATCAAAAAGGACTCTCCAATTATATCGCCTTGTAGCCCGTTCACTGCACATATGTATGTATAACACAGATAATCGATAGTTTTCTTCTCAATTATGTAAATGTTGATCGATATTATGTAATAGAATGCGTGTACGAAGGAACATTTTGTATGGCGTAGTGAACTTTTTGCATGCTAATAACACCAACTAGAGGCCTCGCAGCATATATGATCCCCATACATGGATTTACTCAGAATTCGGAGTAGAACATTTTATGTGAGTTTTGTGTGTGTGTCTGTGTGTCCCTTATAACTTTTGATCCGCTCAATTCACAGAGCTCAAAATTTCAGAATATATAAATAGTTATAGGTTTACAAAACTTTTATACTCGGAATTTTAAATTTTTGATTCAGTCAGGGGTTATCAACTTTTGAATTTTATCTTTATTTTTCCATATATCTCAGAAACTATAAAAGCTAGAATGCTGAAAATTGGTATGACCATAGACAAATACAAAATCTCAAATTTATTTTTTCAAAAACATTCCAGGGTTTCTCAAACATTTTTTATTATGAAAAATATTTTTTTATGATAAATTTATGAGTTTAACTGCCTATATTTCCAATTTTTTTTTAATATCGAAAAAATCCGGAACACCAAATACATAATTTAATTTTCTATAAAAAATATTAATATTGTAGAAGTACATCTCAAATTTTTTTAACAATTTTTATAAAAATTGAATTTAGTGACGACATCGCTTCATACAATTTGTATGGCAGTCGCCTATACACAATATGTAAGAAGACTTAATAGTTTGATACTTAATCTCCAAACATACATACAGAACCATCATGCTGTTTTCATATTCCGGGTAGGAAAAGAGGACTGACCTCCATAATGTCCTATCTTGACATACATACATACCTACATGTGTTTCATAGAAAACAAAATATCTTAAAATATTCAATAATTTGGATTTATTAGTTTATAGTTTGGTACTTATTTTTCAACTATATATACTATCGCTATCGACAGTTGGATCTCATGTGTTACATGCAACTAGTTATAAAAATCAGTAATTGTGATGACGAAATGTACGTTTATTTTTAGATGAATCTGGAACTAAGTAATGATGGTGTAATTATATGTTATGTGGAACATTTAGGAATACACGTGCAACATATGAATGTCTTCCGTACTCATCCAGGAATGCCATAGATCCTTTTAAAGGGTGATGTACACCCGCACATCTGTCGTTGGTTTCCCCACATCGTGGACTATGCCGTGATGTTATATATGTATATACCGTGATGGTATATATGTATATTCATTAAATACTTAAACCGTAAAGCATACCTCGAGTTCCCCAGCTACGACTGCGCGAGAACCTATTATAAAATCGACAGTCTCGAGAATAGACGCAAAGTAAATTATAAATAATAATATCGACTGCCCCTCAATACTCAATACCATTTCATTTAATATTCCTACTCGCAGAACTAGACATACACATTTATTCCACCGCACCAATTCATCGCACCAATTACGCTCAAAACATGACTATTCATAGAATGTGCGATACATACAATAACAGATTTCAAGATTTTGACATCTTCCACCTCAGTTCCACAACATTTATTTATTTATTTATTTATTTTATAACATTTAAATACTTAATACAAAAGAAGATCAATAACCGCTTATTATAGGAAACCTTGACAGTATTAAATTTTCTTTTTTCTTTTTTTTTCCTTTTAGTTGAATATTATGTTTTGAATAATTGTAAACTTGAAATGTTACTCTTACCTACATACCAACCTATGGTCATATTTTATGATTTTTTGCAAAATTATTGTATTAATTTTTTCAATATTGGACACTGTCACTTCGTGGTAGAACTCCATAATTAATTAAAACTATGAAAATTTTTTATATTTAATTTTACGTTCTACTTAAATTTTTTCGCAAACGCGACTCCCATTCACCGGTATCGGTTAATTTTTCTTAGAATTGCCCCCTTCCATATCTATTGTTGTTATCCTCTTTGTGAATCTATATATGGATGGTCTTCATCATTATTGTTCACCATTCTGACGATCCTCATCATAGAGCGATACCGGTGAATGGGAGTTGCGTTTGCGAAAAAATTTAAGTAGAACGTAAAATTTAATATAAAAATTTTTCATAGTTTTAATTAATTATTGTATTATTTTACATTAATCACAACGACAAAATGTAATAGGCCTTAATACTTGATGTTACTTTTGTATTGTACTATGTCTTAATGCTGTTTTCTGTCTAAATTTAACCTTAATAAATAAATAAAAATAAATAAATAAAGGTTCATGTGCATTCTTTTTCTGATTAGTTACTAAAGCTAAACTGAACAAGGTTGTTTACTTCTGCTTGGACTAATACCACATCAAAAGTTTTCCCGTTACCCGGACACAATAAACTTTATGATACACACACAATAAAGATTATTATTTTAGCTTTATTTTATTATATACTGCGTAATATTATATGTGTACCTACAATGCAAAAATATGTCCCTTTAAGCCCCACATCAAAAATATTGTAAATTTATTTTATTTTTATTTTATTTATTGAAGACAAACATACAGCCAATTTAGTACATAGGACAAGCAGACATTAATACAACAAAAAAGCCAAAAATGTTTGATGAATATTACTGGTTAATAAACATGAATTCAGAAAAAAAACACAATCAGTAACATAATATTATTTGCTGTAGGAAATGGAAATTGAAAGGAAATGGGACGATATGGGAAGCGTGCGTAAGATCACTCAGAGCGATGAGGGAACGTGGCCATAATGGATAGTTTAAATCTTCTATGTGATGAGTTGAAGAGATCAATGTCATGGAAGAAAGAATCATAATTTCTGCATGCTCTGTATATGAAAGAGTGCTGTGCATTTTTTATGCCACAGATGGGAAGTCTGAATGAATATTTTTTTTCTAGTTTGTCTCGTCGGTATGTTGAAGTGAATTTTCGCAAGAAGTGCATCGGTGTCAATATTACTGTTCACTATTTTGTGCAGGAATGTCATGTCAAATATTGTTCGTTTAATGTTAAAACATTAAACAGAATTGAATCTGTTTAAATGTTTAGAATTTAATCCTAATTTTCTTTGAAGTTCAGTCATTTACAATAAAGTTGTGCCCGCGGCAGTTATATTAATGTATTAGATTTAAAATAATAAATAAATTTGGAATGGTTAAATAAAACCAAAGTTTTCAGTTCTACTAATTTAATGACACTGACTAGTTTCGGTCATCCAGTGACCATTTTCAAAGTGTGAAAAAACAAGAGGTGGTTGGTGTTTATATAATATCTGGTTAAGGGGTTTGCAACATTTTTTTTTTATTTTTTTTTCTTTTCCGTCTGTTCAATTAGTGTTGCAAGAAAGAACTGACAAAGAAAACTAGCAAACAAAGCATTTTCACACTTTGAAAATGGTCACTGGATGACCGAAACTAGTCAGTGTCATTAAATTAGTAGAACTGAAAACTTTGGTTTTATTTAACCATTCCAAATTTATTTATTATTTGAAATGGAGTTCTACCAAGAATTGTCCGTAGAAAAGTTATAAAAAGTATTAGATTTAATTTTTTGATCGAAAGTTGTTGATGGAATTCCATTAAAATTTTCTAAATTTTTTAATAAATATTTAAAATATTAAACGATAATAACTTAAACGGTGGAATAAAGTATAAACGTTTTTCATTTTAAATATTTATTAATAATTTCATGTATAATCAAGTTTCAATTGAAAATATACATACCAAATTATTCAGGTCATAAGCCCTGTAGGTGCCTTGATTTCCGGATTCATATATAAAATTCCAACTTCATCCCTATGAGATGTTAAAATAAGTTTTTTTTTGTTAGTGAATATGTTTTATTTAGTAAATATCATCTATGTGGCTTTTAAACTTAATGTATATGTACAAATAAATCAAATGGGATTGCACAGGACGAACGGGAATGGAAAGACTTCGAAAATAGGTAGTAAATAACTAAATCACAAAAAATATAAAGTAATTATGATTCCTGGAAACAAGCACCAGTTATATGATTCACAAAAGACCAAAGTTATGACAAGATCAGGAACATCCTTGCACATCGCTGCCTTTTCGTATAAAGGTGAATACTTCGCATCTTTCGCAATATGTTACACTCCTTTCAGAGTTATTTTCCATACAAAACAAAACAAAACTCACAGTCCGTGCACAGTACTAAAGATATGGATAAATGAGCCAAGACTAAAATCTTTAGATGTCAAAAGTACGAGTCTTCACCATGTACATACATAGATACAGTTTATTTGACTTCTCTGTTGTAAATTGTTGTTACATACATTCAATTGAAAATAAAAAAATATGTTTTTTTATTCTCCATACAGTTTGGATGCAGAGTCAAAAAAAATGTTTTATTTTGAATTGAATAACTTTCTTAACTTTTGTTTGGCATTGGCATACATATGCTTCTCTACGCCATCGGCTGCGTCATATTTCGGCTATTCAAAGCCCCGGTTCCCATCCAGTCAGCCAGTTTGCGGCCTCCGGGGTTGCATCATAGATATCCATGGATATCAAATTGAATAAAAAAAATGGAATTCTACCAAATTAATAATGTACAATTATTTTTTTGTTGTTAGACGACATCAGTCGCGATGTACTCTATTTTTTTAACAATCTACTGAAATCGAAGTTTTCCTTCAAACACTATCAGTTGGACCAGGGAAATAACTATAGTGATAATTTCCACCCTCAATTTTTCGTTTGTCGCGCTTGAATATGTGTAAGGATATTATGTAAAAATTGACACAAAAACAAAAAAATTCGTATAAAAAAAAACCAACTTATGAATGTATGTCAAGAAAGAACAAGGTGGGGTTCAGTTCTATCTGCGTACTCCATGAGAGACATGGTGTGATGGTTTGTATGTATGTATGTAGTTACATATATAATCTTTCATACAATTCGCCTACACAATAATACGCAAATCCTTCGCAAATGGATAAGTTTCATGATATCTTATTATTTCCATCATCAAATCTCCTGGCTTAATTCAGATGGAACCACCCCAGAAGTTATGAAACAGGAAGCATTGAGTTTGGACAATGCGGTAAATAATTATTATTAATTGCAGACGAAGAGTTTGATATTTTTTTCTCGTGAGTTCAGTCATCAGAACTCGATGTAATTCATTTGTGCAATTATCTCTGAAGCACTCTCCTATTAAAAAACAAAGCATTAAAATCAGACAATTTTGTAAAGAGTTCTTATCGCTGAAGTGCAAATTCAAGAGTTTGATGAATTTCTCATGGCTCCCATGATCATCATATCTTAACCAAATACAAATGGGACCAATCATACCCCATTTCTAAGGAAAAAAGAATCATTGAAATCGGTGAACGTGATGAAAAGAAATCGCTGAAAAAAAAAAGTTTTTGGGAGTCGGTTAAAACAACGGTCAACCTGTATAGAGGTCCAAGCTCAATTTTGGGTGGTGTTTCTCTCCCACCTGTAAATTTACCCACAGTTCGTGGAGAGATCGAGAACTTGGCCCGGAGTTCTCTTTTAGATGCTTGGCAACGTCGCTGGTCCTCTTCTTCCGTGGGCAGACTGACATTTTTATTTCTTTCCGATGTGAGGACTCGAATTTTTTCCTCGTGGATTGTTCCGGATTATTGGACCACGCAATTCCTTACTGGACACGGCAGTTTCAAAAGCTATCTCTTTCGTTTTCACTTATCAGATTCGTCCTCATGTCAGTTTTGTGACAACCCTGAACAGACTTCTAAGCATATCCTATGGGAATGCACTAACTTCTCCGTGTCTACTTTCCGACGAGAACTCTACGACGATGTCCGAGGGAATTTCTTTGGACCCATTGGACATGCGGACCTTGTAGCCACGAAGAGCAATTTAAGGGCTTTCAATACTTTCTGTCTTAAATTCGGTGCACTATTATCTTCACTATCACTGAGCAGTGAGCCAGTTGTTTCAACATGATTAGCTCTCTTTGGCACATTAAGTGCAGTGTCTACAAGGTTTTAGAGTTCTCCGGACTCTTTATATGTTCTTTCAGAGTTTTGCAAGGGGCCGTTATTAGTCCCCATAAGCAGAACGGGTGGTGGTGGGGGAAGAATAAACGGTTAAAAAAAGTTCAGTAAAATTTATTCCATGGATGGTCAGTAGAATTCAATTTAAATTTATAAAAATATTGTCATTCAAAACGTAGAGATGTCAATTGTAGAAAACGAATAAAGGAAGAAATGGTTTTTAATTCTTAATATTATTTTGTCATTTGACGTCATAAATGTAGGTACCATAAGATCAACAGGATTGGTTTATGATATTTCTTTGGAAATCTCATTTACAACCAGCATTACAGTGTCTCTTGTTGTATGAAGACTCCGTCAACATATGTATATTCGTACATCAACATACAACACTGTGTGTAAAACCCATTCAACCCACGTATGGATTAAGTAGGCACTATCGTATATGTTGTATTTGCACGTAAGAAATATGACGTTTAGTATGACGAGAAATATACAACTTCTCTTTTTAAGGGAAATATTTTTTACAATGAGTTATTTCTTCGTGTCTTTTCGCGGAGACGGGGACGGTGCTAGGATGATGATTATTTTGTAGCTTATGCCTGGGAAATACGTCAGGTTAATCAATGTTCAATGTCAAGATAATATTCTTCTTCATCGTGTATTAGGTCATTGGACCTGTTTTTTAAGGTGGACTATCCTGAGAAGAGGAGGTACTACTGTCCTTCCATCTTGTCGCAGATCTTTTGTTGTGTATTTCTGTCTTTAACAATTTCGACAAATCTAGTGTCGTCCACGCGTTCGACGTAGTCTCTCCAGAAGCGTCATCTGCTACGTCTCCATTTTGCTATGTCCTCGACACCGCATACAGATCTGATGGTTTAGTTTCTGATGCGGTACCTGAAGGTTCTTCTAGCAATGGAGCGTAGGGTCTTCATATTCTGACTTTGCTGGTGGTTAACATGTGTTTATTTCTCCATAAATAAATAAATAAATACAGTATTTCATAAGCAACCAGCTACGTTGTACAGGTCATTGCTGCTGAAGATCTCTACACCTAAGTATGTGAATCGCATGATCTGCTCTATAGGGTTGATTTTTAATTATTAGTTTGGATCTACACGGCTCTTTTGATAATCAAGTATGGAAAAATGTTGTTCTAAGGCGTCAGTTGTAGTACGAAGCGTTTCAATATAAAATATCGTAAGTATTGTCTCAAAAAAGAAGTATAAAAGGCTGATTAAAGAGGAACGAAAAGCAGAGGTCGGCCAAGGAAAAGTTGGCACGATTACATAAATGGAATTTTGAAAGATGGAGACACTAGACGTAAGAATAACAGAAGCGCGTGTATAAGACGATGCACGGACATGAAGCGAGAAATGTATGAGAAATGAGTCTGGCGTTCGGTTCTCTCTGCCTACCCCACATAGGGAAATGGCGTGATGATATGGTAGTAATAAATGATATCTTCTACGGAAGACTATTAGAAATCACGTCTTCCATATAAAGACACCAGTTTGATGTGACGGTTGTTATATTCACTACGGATGTAGTTTGATGTGAATGCCACGTAAGGATAATAACAACTATTAATTTGTCGTATGACATCGGATAGTCACGAACTCTTAGACAATAATTATTTTCATAATGAAAGTATCTTTAAAGTTTTTGGTCAAATGAATCTCGTGTTGGTCCTGTTAAGGGCTAAAATAATATGTAGCCAACATTTGTCTTAAAACGTGAGGGGCCAATTCTGGTGTATTTTTTATTTCTTGCTGTTGATGTCATACCATTTTTTTGTTTTGTTTTTGAAATGTACATTTGTACGTGACTACGCGACGAATTATGAACAAAATGATATTGTATTAATATATCCATCACAGTCTACTATTAACTCTCATTCTATCCCTTTTTCCCTCGTCCATACATCCCACTACATTCATACTTTATGATGAGATAAATAACCACCTTTTCGCACGGAGAACCTTTCTTAGTTTTAAAGTAGATATTATTACATGAAACACAGAGGGTTGGTCGGTCGGAATATAAAGCTTTATGTTATTTAAGATTCCACTTTTGTTGCGTGGTAAAATTACTTAATATTCGTTTCCGAAAACCTGTCGCTGATTACCCTACATGGTGGTGTATTTATATTCAGTAAGTACGTAAATTATAATAAAAAGTGCGTGGGCACACACGCATGTGAAGTGCTTTATTTTATTAGGTTATGTGTTTCCGAAAACCTGTCGCTGGTTACCCTACATGGTGGTGTATTTATATTCACTAAGTACGTAAATTATAAAAAAATGTGCGTGGGCACACACACATGTGTTGTGCTTAATTTTACTAGGTTATGCTTTTCCGCAAACCTGTCGCTGATTACCCTACATGGTGGTGTATTTATATACATAATAAATAAATAAATATTTTTTCCTTGGGTTATCACTATTGTATACTGACCATTGATCCGTTAGTTCATTCCGTTAGAACGTTCGAAACTTCAGCCACATTAATATTTTTTAATTTTATTTCAAAAACAGATATTTTTAAGCGTACCTACCTAATATTTTGTTGAACTTTAATAACAAATAAAAAAGTTTAACTTGGTATGTAAATCGTCGTAAATAGAATTTATAACAGGACGATGTTTGACAGGGAAAACAGGACATTGAGAGTGTTTCGCAGTCTCCTACCCCACTCCATAGGGAAAGTTTTAGTACTGTATAGTTCTTTTCCTCCCCAAAGCTGCTGCTCGTCAGACAAAATGCAAATTCACTTATTTATCCAACCATGGACTTCCATTCCGATCTGCTGAACGTACAACACAATCCATCCCTATCCATAATACAGAATTTCTCAGCTCTTCGTTCGAAGTACAATCAGCAAGATTATGGAATAGCCTTAATCCGGATATTGCGTCGTCTAACTCACTTAGTATTTTCAAGAAAAAACTAAAGAAGGAATATTTATCCTTGAACACCTGATCCCGATTTCCTTTTCTGTCCTTACCATATCCTTTTTTCTTGCTATAAATTATATATTTTTTTTTGTTTTAATAGTATTTAAGTGTTATATGTATTTTCTTTGAATTATTTTACTCTTATTTATTTGCTGCTGTACATAGACTATGTTGTAATACTTTGTAATCTGGTTGGTTGGAAGAAATTGCCTAATGGCAATAAGCCCGCCAGTGTACAACTATATTTGTTTATATTATGTACAAGAAGATATATAAATAAATAAATAAATAAATAAAACGAGGACTGCGATCGTCTCGCTATGATTGCCGTGAAGGCCCGTCAATCATGGCGAGGTTTTCCCACCCAACAGTGCCACGGAAACACTTAACTCGACAGAGAACCTTCACCACGCCTGAAATAATTTCATTTCTTCGATTTCCACGTCAAGCCCATCTTCGGCTACACCTGTCTCATCAGCATTGTGGACTACCGCTGAGTGGGTCGTGCTCACAAGTCGATTTACAGGAACCACACCACGTGGACAGTACTTTCACTACTTCGATTTCCACGTCAAGCGCATCTTCGGCTACACCTGTCTCATCAGCATTGTGGACTACCGCTGAGTGGGTCGTGCTCACCAGTCGATTTACAGGAACCACACCACTTGGACAGTACTTTCACTACTTCGATTTCCACGTCAGGCGCATCTTCGGCTACACCTGTCTCATCAGCATTGTGGACTACCGCTGAGTGGGTCGTGCTCACCAGTCGATTTACAGGAACCACACCACGTGGACAGTTCTTTCACTACTTCGATTTCCACGCCCAGTGAATGATGCAGGCTGGATCCTCGCCACGTGTGACGAGTCACCGTCGAGCGCGACATAAAGGCGTCTGCCCTGTTCTTCCGTAGCTAAAAATTGAAGGGGGCACCGACGTTTTGCCAAGAAACCTAGGGTGGGTCTGCGACCACCCCCAACTTTAATGGCTAGGCCCCTGTGGCCACAGCCTAGTTCCAAGGGAAACGAAGACACAAGGATGACATGTAAAATGATTTTTTTATCATCTCAATAGCGACAAAGGGATAATACTATTTATATTAATATGGATCTAAAATTAATATGGATCCTCTTATTAAAGTACAAAAAGCTTTAATTAAGGTTATAATAAAAAAACCATTTACATATCCAACAGTTCAATTATTTAATGATTTTCCAGTTTTCAACATTCCCCAGTTATATATCAAAATTATTTCTATACATTTTCATAAAGATAAAACAATTCACATTACACCGCAACACAATTACGAGACGACACCCAGGAATTTTCTCATGACTCCAAAGACAAACACGACATTCGGACAAAGACATTACTATTATTTAGCTCCAAAAATTTTTAATAAGATAAAAAGTGAAATAACGGACATACAGTTGATGAATAATTTGAAACACAAGAAAACAATAGAAACATGGATTAGAAACAAGGGCATTATATACTGCGGAAACATGATCAAGCTACAATAGTTTATATTTTATTTTTATAATAGGTATATTTTATAACAAGTTTTAGTTAAATACAAGTTCAGCCTAGTGAGGTGGTATATACCAAATAATCCTATAAAAAAAATGTTTCATATAATTTATTTAAATTGTACTTTTTTGTAATATTTTTATTGTTTGTATATTGTTATATTTTGTTTGGTTTCAATAATAAAAAAAAAAAATATATATATATATATATATATATATATATATATATATATATATATATATATATATATATATATATATATATATATATATATATATATATATATATATATATATATATATATATATATATATATATATATATATATAGATCCCACTACATTTTTTGCGTCCGCCAAATATCCGACAGATCGGCGTCCACCACTTCTACTTATTATTTTAGGTTTATGTCAGTGAATTTAGAGCTATTTGTTGCTCACAATCATTGTAGCCATAAGGTTTTTCTTGTAAATTGAAAAATATAAATATTCACTTTTATCCTATTTTGGTACGTTTGACACGTCATTTTCATACTTGCGTCCATGTGTATATTTTTTGTATATTTTACAAATATCTTCCTATAGTTTTCACGTCCATTTTTTTATCTTTATTACTGCGTCCGGTGTATATTTTTTGTATATTTTATATATTTCTTCATATAGTTTTCACGTCCATTTTTCTATCTTTATTACTACTTCCGATGTATATTAAAAAACTTTCCTATGCATAATTGACATCATACTTGCGTCCATGTGTATATTTTTCGATATTTTATATATTTCGTATATTTTATATAGTTTTCACGTCCATTTGTTCTAGCTGTATTACTACGCCTTCTGTACACAGGTGATTCATAGTGTGTACATAAGTGCACTACACTGCCTTCTAAAATTAATAAATATATATTATATCAAAAAAACTTATTCAAAACACTTGCAAAAATACGTTATAATGGTACCTAGTAACTTTGTTAGTAGATGCGTGTTTGTATATAGCGTCAAAATTCGTATATTATAGGATTGTGTGCATAATTTATATGAACGTAATTTTTCTACATATTATCTCATACTAATACGAAATTTTGCCAATCCGTGATTGTGAGCGACACAGATAGCGCTTTATTGGTATGTGTTAGAAAAGGACAGAACACTGTCCCGGTCCGTGCTTTGCTCCAGACATGCGTATTGAAGACATAAATACTGTCCATAATGAAGACATAAATACTGTCCATAATTTTGGGCCTAGGTTGCGGCTCTAAGGGCCTAGGCAGTAAAGGCGGGGGTGGGCGGCCGACGCTGTTGCGCCCTCGTCAATTCTGTACTTAGAGAAGAGCAGGACGAACGCCTTTAGTCTCGCTCGGCAGTGACTCGTCAACTGTGGCGAATGTTGTTGTGTGGTTCGGGCACACCGCCGGCGCAGACGTCGGGTCAGACATCCTGTGTTGACAACTAGACGTCATATCTGACAGGTGATGATTGCGTCGGATGCCCCCGGTGTTAGCCCGCGGAACCTTCGGACGCCAACACGAGGACCGATGCGTCGGGATATAAGCCTAGGTTGCGGCTCTAAGGGCCCAGGCAGTAAAGGCGGGGGTGGGCGGCCGACGCTGTTGTGCCCTCGTCATTCTATACTTAGAGAAGAGCAGGACGGACGCCTCTAGTCTCGCTCGGCAGTTACTCGTCAACTGTGGCGAATGTTGTTGTGTGGTTCAGGCACACCGCCGGCGCAGACGTCGGGTCAGACATCCTGTGTTGACAACTAGACGTCAAATCTGACAGGTGATGATTGCGTCGGATGCCCCCGGTGTTAGCCCGCGGAACCTTCGGACGCCAACACGAGGACCGAGGGGTCGGGGTACAAGCCCCTCCGACTTGAAACGGAGTGTTCTTAGCGGCCGATTTCGAGACCAATCGGAGGCCCTGACGTGTGTGGTTGGATTCTCGGGGGCAGTGGTTGAACCCGATGGATGGTGGATATTTTGTGTTTGTCCGATGTTGCGGCTGCGTCCGGTGGTGAACAGGGCCAATGAGCTCTATAGCGTCGCCGGCGTGGAAGTGGATCGCGATCTCCCTCGATGTCCATAATGAGTTAACATCAACATGCGTAATAACAACATTTTACTTATTATTTGTAAGGATTATTTAACATTAACTTACGTACAATGTTATGACAAACATCTGTGGTGTGATTGTGAAGTTTGTCCAAATGTTCATTAGTGTCAGAGTAAAATTAAAAACATCTTTTGTAATATCAATAAGGATATTAAAAAAAATATATCAATTAAATTGCTCGTTCTATATTATAGGGATGTTTATTTCAATGTCGATGGACTGATATTATCAATTTAACAACTATGTTTTTTTAAATACCTACGATGTTTAGAAACATTTTGTGAATTATTGTTCAATTTATTGACAGCTTACTGTTGAGTCCAACGGTGTTTTTATACGCAGTTTTGAAGAAAACTACATTATTATAACATAAGACCATCTCAATGTTTTTTCAACGATGTTACACCAACGAACATTTGATCTCCTCTATCCTAGAGTTTTATACAATCGTGTAATCGAAAGGCATGCACAAATTTTAGAGCGTTGAACTTTTTTTTTAATTTTCATATAGATATCAACCGGGAGTATAACATCTAGGATTTTATGAATCTTTTATATATTTTGAAGTACTCGTATATTATACAAATAACAAAAGTTTTTATTTGATTTTTTTGTTGTGATATATTTAGTCAAAAGATAATTTTGTGTTAAAAAATGTTGGGGAAATTCATTATTTAAATATTATATAAAACACACTACATAGGTACCTACTTTGTTAAATGTCACTATTTATTAGATGAAGTACTTACGTACTAGGTACATCATATAAATTTAATATGTACCCAAACATTATTTCTTTCAAAATAAATAATAGAATAAAACAAAATTCAAAGGCTCGCCATTGAAAAAATATATAAATATAAAAATAATAATAAATACTTCCTTGCACCCTGCGCATGTGGCCATTTCATTGCTATTCGACAATTTCATCTAATTTATTTACCTAGTGTTTCCAGCCCCGATAAGCAAGAGTTACGTGAGAAATAATTTTAAATAAATTTATAAACATGAATGTAGATACCTACATATTATGTTTATGTAAAAATGAACTGCAGATAATTTCAATCACGAGCCGCCTATGCTTCTGATCGTGGTACATAATCAATAATCAGAGTGTCTATCGTCCGAATATGGGCTCCGGTTTTTCTATTTGACTTCAAAGTTGGAAAAACCGTAAAAAATATAGACCCTACATACAAATATCGCGTATCCTGGCTTGAAACATTGTCGATATGTTAAGAGAACAAAGTTCTTTTAAACAAATTGATGGTTGGATCAATATTTAGGAACTAAAACACTGAACGAAAATGAATATCAATATTCGATGGATACCTCGACTATAATAAATTTGATCATTTTTTGATCATTTTTAAAGAAACTAACACACTGAACGAAAATCAATATTCGATTGAAATCTTGACTATTATAAAACTAGTTGCATGAAACACACGAGATCCAACTGTCGATAGCGATAGTATGTATAGTTGAAGAATAAGTACCAAACTATAAAATCATTAATCCAAATTATTGAATATTTTAAGATATTTTGTTTTTTATACTAGTTGCATGTAACACATGAGATCCAACTGTCTGTTGAAGAATAGGTAAGTACGAAACTATAAACCCATAAATACAAATTATTTAATATTTTAAGATATTTGGTTTTCTATACAACACATGTACCTAGGTATGTATGTCAAGATAGGATAGTATGGAGGTCAGTCCTTTGATCCTACCCAGAATATGAAAACAGCATGATGGTTTGTATGTATGTTGGGAGATTAGTATCAAATTATTAAGTCTTCTTAGATATTGTGAGTAGGCTACTTCCATACAAATTGTATGAAGCAATGTCGTCACTAAATTCAATTTTTATAAAAATTATTAAAAAAAATTTGGGATGTGCTAATACAATCTTAATATTTTTTATAGAAAATTAAATTATCTAGTTGGGGTATTTTGGCTTTTTTCGATATTTTTAAAAAGTTTGGAAATATAGGCAGTTAATCTCATAAATTTATCATAAAAAAAATATTTTTATTTATAAAAAATGTTTGAGAAACCCTGGAATTTAAAAAAAAAAACAAATTTAAGATTTTGTATTTGTCTATGTTCATACCAATTTTCAGCTTTCTAGCTTTTATGGTTTCTGAGATATATGGAAAAATAAACCAAAATTTCAAAAGTTGATAACCCCTGACTGAAACAAAAATTCACAATTCTGAGTATAAACGTTTTGTAAGCCTATAACTGTATATATATTCTGAAATTTTGGGCTCTGTAAATTGAGCGAATCAAAAGTTATAAGGGGGGGGACGGACACACACACACACACAGACACACACACACACACACACACACACACACACACACACACACACACACACACACACACACACACACACACACACACACACACACACACACACACACACACACACACACACACACACACCACACACACACACACACACACACACCACACACACACCACACACACAGACACACAAAACTCACAGACACACAAAACTCACAGACACACAAAACTCACAGGCACACAAAACTCACAGGCACACAAAACTCACAGACACACAAAACTCACAGACACACAAAACTCACAGACACACAAAACTCACAGACACACAAAACTCACAGACACACAAAACTCACATAAAATGTTCTACTCCGAATTCTGAGTAAATCCATGTATGGGAACATATATGCTGCGAGACCTCTAGTTCGTGTTATTAGCATGCAAAAAGTCCACTACACCATACAAAATTTTCCTTCGTACACGCATCTTGGCTTAATAATGTCGATTCATTAAGAGAATTGAATTCTCATGAACGAATCGACAGTTGGACAACACATGTAGGTATGTATGTTAAGATAGGACAGTATGGAGGTCAGTCCTTTTCTCCTACCCGGAATATGAAAACAGCATGATGGTTTGTATGCATGTTTGGAGATTAAGTATCAAACTATTAAGTCTTCTTACATAATATTGTGTATAGGCGACTACCATACACATTGTATGAAGCAATGTCGTCACTAAATTAAATTTTTATAAATTGAATTTAGTGACGTATTGTTAAAAAAATTGCGATGTACTACTAGAATACTGCTATTTTTTATTGAAAATTAAATTATCTAGTTGGTGTGTTTCAGATTTTTTCGATATTTTTAAAAACTATGGAAATATAGGCAGTTAAACTCATAAATTTATCATGAAAAAAAAATTTATTTAACAAAAAATGTTTGAGAAACCCTGGAATTTTTTTGAAAAAACTTATTTGAGATTTTGTATATGTCGATGTTTATACCAATTTTCAGCGTTTTAGCTTTTATGGTTTCTGAGATAGGTATATGGAAAAATAAAGTAAAATTCAAAAGTTGATAACCCCTGACTGAAACAAAAATTCAAAATTCTGAGTATAAAAGTTTTGTAGACCTGTAAATATTCATATATTCTACTAAGATTGTGTGTGATTGTCATACATAAATTATTGACAGCTTAGCAAGTTATTTTTTTTTCAGTTCAACAAGTTAGCGGCGCGATAATGATTATGTTGTGCATATTATATGTGTTTATTAGTTTAAAAAATCAAAACAGATTAATAGCTCTACATGTTAATAATTTTTTTATTTTTTTATTTTTATTTATTTCTATCCAAAAATATACAGTATATATGAGATACAAAATATCTTAAGATAATATAAGCTTATTCATACATAGTTAACATACAATGTAAATATAAGTTATCTCATTTCAATAAATATCAATTTACCACTTCACTGGTGCTTACATAGTTTAAGCCATATCTTTTGTTTGTTACTAGCCCCCTCACTAGGCATAGCCTGTGCTAAGGTGAGCTAGTTTTATGTTATTGTCTTTTACGTTGTATATTTATATGTAGATACATTTACAAATACTAGTTGCATGTAACACATGAGATCCAACTGTCGATAGCGATAGTATGTATAGTTGAAGAATATGTACCAAACTATAAACCCATAAATACAAATTATTGAATATTTTCAGATATTTTGTTTTCTATACAACATATATTATGTAGGTATGTATGTCAAGATAGGATAGTATGGAGGAAGTTCCTTTTTTCCTACCCAGAATATGAAAATAGCATGATGGTATGTATGTTTGGAGATGAAGTATCAAACTACATATTAAGTCTTCTTACATATTGTGTATAGGCGACTGCCATACAAAATGTATGAAGCGATGTCGTCACTAAATTCAATTTTTAAAAAAATTGTTAAAAAAATTGAGATCTTCTACTACAATGTTAATATTTTTTATAGAAAATTAAATTATCTAGTTGGGGTGTTTCGGCTTTTTTCGATAATTGTATAAGTTTTGGAAATATAGGCAGTTAAACTCATAAATTTATCATAAAAAAAATATTTTTCTTATTAAAAATTGTTTGAGAAACCCTGTAATTTTTTTGAAAAAATTTATTTGAGATTTTTTATTTTTCTATGTTTGTACCAATTTTCAGCGTTCTAGCTTTTATGGTTTCTGAGATATATGGAAAAATAAAATAAAAATTCAAAAGTTGATAACCCCTGACTGAAACAAAAATTCGAAATTCTGAGTATTAAATTTTTGTAGGCCTATAACTGTGTATATATTCTGAAATTTTAGGCTCTGTAAATTGAGCGGATCAATAGTTATAAGGGACACACACACACACACACACACACACACACACACACACACACACACAGACACACGAAATGTTCTACTCCGAATTCTGAGTAAATCCGTGTATGGAACATATATGCTGCGAAGCCTCTAAGTTGGTGTTTTTTGACTTCAAAGTTGGAAAAGCCGTGAAAAAAGTAGACCTCTCCATACAATTCTCGCGTATTCTGGCTTGATACATTGTCGATATGTTAAGAGAACAAAGTTCTCCTGAACAAATCGACAGTTGGAATATTAGTACATGTACATACATACGCTACGCATTCAAACGTATGCATCTTTCCTTCTAAATACAATATTTCATTTTGAGTCATGCACACACAACCAAAAATTGTGGAAATAAATTATTTGTTTCACTTTTTTTCAATTTCAAATAATATGATGTTTGTATCCGCTTCATCTTTGAACTTAAAAAATCGATCACATTTCCTCTTACCGTAATCTTCTCAATTTGCCTAAGATACAACAGCGATATATAGTTTGTCACTTCTATACAATACGCTCTTTAACCCTATGTAATTCACCGCAGTAGGTACGTTAAAACCAAATTCACCTATTTATCTAATCACGGCCTATCGCTTCGATCTGCTGAACGTACTACATTAAGTATCCCAATATACAACACTGAATTTTTCAACTCAACCTTTGAAGTATGTTCAGCAAGACTCTGGAATAATTTGAGTCCTGATATAAATAACTTCGTCAAACTCGCTTTCCATTTTCAAGAAAAGACTAAAGCAGGGATATATCTCCGAAAATACCTGATCCCTCTCCTTTTCCTTCCTTCCCTTTGCTACGTAATATTTACTAAAGAAGGAATATTTACCCCTTGACACCTGATCTCGGTTTCCTCTTCTTGTTCTTTCCCAATCCTTTTTTTTTTGTTATGCTATTATTTTATTTTTCTTATTGTTTATCTTGGTGTTATGTATATTTTCTTTGTTCTTTTTTAGCTTTCATTTTTTGTTGATGTAGGTACATATATAATTCTGTCAATCTGGTTGTTTGGAAAAAAATGCCTAATGGCAATAAGCCCGCTAGTGTGCTTTATATTTGTTTATATTATGTACAAAAAGATAAATAAATAAATATGAATTTTATTCTTATTATTAGGACGCGTTTCGCCTAGTAAGGGCCTTATATTTTCTGTCTATAAAATATACTTAGGTTTTAACATCAAGATGACACAATAATTAGATATGTTTAGCTCAAATTTAATGTCACGGATTATTGCGCTAAAAATCAGATGAACATATTATCCACATCTCAAAATGAAGAATATCTATTATTAAAAAGAAGGCTACGACTATTTACACGACTCAATCATAGACGAAAACCAAAAATAACCACAGAAAACGCAGATAAATCAAGTTATAAAAATATTTACCTTTGTTTATACTCTGTCATAATTGTAGATCTCGATAAAAAAATGATTTATAAAATTAAGTAAATGTAATGAGATGCCTATATTATTTATTTTTTCTTCAAGTTGGTTTCCATGATGCATTTTTATGACCATTGAAAAAATGACAAAGGTAAATATTTTTGTATTTTGATTTATCTGCGCTTTCTATGGTTATAAATGACCTCAAAACATGGACGACGTCAGAAAATTTGTCGTGATATCTTAAGATATTATAGAATCCACATGAAAATTATATCCTTGATATGGGTAATCGTGAGGGTTTTGATTTCACCGATTGACGGGACTTGTCTCCTTGAGTTTAAAATACATTAAATATCTGTTGTGCATAAAAATAATACAACTTAGTGCAGAATATTACTTACCCAATAAACTTTCAGTTTCGGAAATTAAATGATGTAAGTGCGTATTTTTAAATAACAAACCCGCATTCATGAAAAAAAAAATACCTGATGTTATTGATCACATGGCTATTCTCATGATTTTACCATCCAAATACGTGGACAGTATGGAGGTCAGTCCTCTTTTCCAACCCGGAATATGAAAACAGCCTGATGGTATGTATGTATGTTTGGAGATAAAGTAACAAACTATAAGGTCTTCTTACATAATATATTGTGTAATGTGTATAGACGACTACCATACCATACTTAGGAAGCATGTTTCAGCGTGATGGAAGATTGGAAAAAGATATTGAAAGGAGAGTAACGGCAGGTAATAGAGTGAACGGTGCATTAAGACCGGTAATGGCAGACCCAATTATTTCGAGGCAAGCGAAGCTCGCGGTACACAATGGTATCGTCGCACCGACTCTTATGTATGCTAGTGAGACATGGACACGGCAGAAGACGCATGAAAGTAGAATTAACTCGGTTGAAATGAGGTCACTAAGACGAATGTGTGGTAAAACGATGTATGATAGAATAAGAAATGAGGATATTAGACGAGAATGTATGATTGAAAGAAATATCGTAAGTAAGATTAAAATAAATGCCCTAAGGTGGTTCGGCCACATAGAAAGAATGAAAGATGACCGTCTGACAAAAAAAGTATACAAGTCTGATAAAAGAGGAACGAAAAGTAGAGATCGGCCAATAAAAATTTGGCACGATCACATAAATGGGATTTTGAAAGATGGTGATGTTAGAAGTAAGAATAATAGAAGAGCGTGTATGAGACGATGTATGAACGTGAATGAAGCGAGGAAGGTATTTCAAGAGAGAGGAGTCTGGCATTCGGTTCTCTCTGCCTACCCCAAATAGGGAAATGGAGTGATGGTATGGCTATGGGACTACCATACAAATTGTATGAAGCGAAGTAGTCACTAAATTCAATTTCAATAAAAATTGTTAAAAAGAAATTGAGATGTACTGCTACAATGTTAATATTTTTTATAGAAAATTAAATTATCTAGTTGGGCTATTTCGGCTTTTTTCGATATTTTTTAAAAATTTGGAAATATAGGCCGTTAAACACATAAATTTATCATAAAAAAATGTTTTTCCTAATAAAAAATGTTTGAGAAACTCAAGAATTATTTTTAAAAAACTTATTTGAGATTATGTATTTGTCTATTTGTGGTACCAAATTTTAGCGTTCTAGCTTTTATGGTTTCTGAGATATATGGAAAAATAAAGTAAAAATTCAAAAGTTGATAACCCCTGACTGACACCAAAATTCAAAATTCTGAGTATAAAAGTTTTGTAGGCCTATTACTATTTATATATTCTGAAATTTTGGGCTCTGTGCATTGAGCGAATCAAATTTTTATTAATAAAAATGTTTATCATGATAAATTTATGTGTTTAACTGCCTATATTTCCAAAGTTTTTAAAAATATCGAAACAAGCCGAAACACCAAAACGAGATAATTTAATTTTCTATAAAAAATATTAACATTGCAATAGTAAGTAAGTAGGTACGCGCATCAGAGTAACAATAAACAAATTGATAGTTTTATGAACGATGTAAAAATAAAAGTAAGTAGGTACGCGCATGAGAGAGTAACAATAATCAAATCAACATATAGTATGAACTTTGTAAAACTGAAAGTAAGTAGATACGCGCACGAGAGAGAGTAGGTATCAATACATATATCGACAGTTGTATGAAGTCGTAAAAATAAAAGTAAGTAGGTAGGTACGCGCTTTTTCAAGGCAATATTTAAAATGCGTTGAATTGTATTCATTTTATCGCGAAGGTCACAGAGACATGGTAGAACAGTATTGAGTGCAGACGCAAGACGATCGGAGCCATATATATAAATCAACTTCAAAATATACTCCGAACAAATCTCCGTGCGGCCAAGGTCAACATGTAATATTTTGTCGCGGATGCAAAACGATCGGTGGCTTAGTAAAAATATACACCTTCAAAATATACACTGAACAAATCTCCGTGCGGCCAATGGTTGAACTAATAATATTCATTTCAAGATATTTTGATATTTTTTTTGCTTCCATGTAAATTTTTGCCAGTTGATTCTCTATGGTATAAGCAACAGAATGGTAGTTTTTGGCGTGAAAATTATCTTGCGTCCGTATACCGGACGCGAAAAGTTGGTGGACGCAACAACCCTATACGAATTTCACATAGGTGACGCAACAAGTATTGCGGGATATATATATATATATATATATATATATATATATATATATATATATATATATATATATATATATATATATATATATATATATATATATATATATATATATATATATATATATATATATATATATATATATATATATATATATATATATATATATATATATATATATATATATATATATATATATATATATATATATATATATATATATATATATATATATATATATATATATATATATATATATATATATATATATATATATATATATATATATATATCCCGCAATACTTGTTGCGTCACCTATGTGAAATTCGTATAGGGTTGTTGCGTCCACCAACTTTTCGCGTCCGGTATACGGACGCAAGATAATTTTCACGCCAAAAACTACCATTCTGTTGCTTATACCATAAAGAATCAACTGGCAAAAATTTACATGGAAGCAAAAAAAATATCAAAATATCTTGAAATGAATATTATTAGTTCAACCATTGGCCGCACGGAGATTTGTTCAGTGTATATTTTGAAGGTGTATATTTTTACTAAGCCACCGATCGTTTTGCATCCGCGGCAAAATATTACATGTTGACCTTGGCCGCACGGAGATTTGTTCGGAGTATATTTTGAAGGTGATTTATATATATGGCTCCGATCGTCTTGCGTCTGCACTCAATACTGTTCTACCATGTCTCTGTGACCTTCGCGATAAAATGAATACAATTCAACGCATTTTAAATATTGCCTTGAAAAAGCGCGTACCTACCTACTTACTTTTATTTTTACGACTTCATACAACTGTCGATATATGTATTGATACCTACTCTCTCTCGTGCGCGTACCTACTTACTTTCAGTTTTACAAAGTTCATACTATATGTTGATTTGATTATTGTTACTCTCTCATGCGCGTACCTACTTACTTTTATTTTTACATCGTTCATAATACTATCAATTTGTTTATTGTTACTCTGATGCGCGTACCTACTTACTTACTATTGCAATGTTAATATTTTTTATAGAATATTAAATTATCTCGTTTTGGTGTTTCGGCTTGTTTCGATATTTTTTAAAACTTTGGAAACACATATTTAAACACATAAATTTATCATGATAAATATTTTTATTTATAAAAAAATTTTGAGAATTTCTAGAATTTTTTTGAAAACATCAATTTGATATTTTTTATTTATCTATATTTTGTGTGTCATGACGTCTGTGTGCCCCCCCCCCCCCCCCTTATAACATTTGATTCGCTCAATGCACAGAGCCCAAAATTTCAGAATATATAAATAGTAATAGGCCTACAAAACTTTTATACTCAGAATTTTGAATTTTCGTTTCAGTCAGGGGTTATCAACTTTTGAATTTTTACTTTATTTTTCCATATATCTCAGAAACCATAAAAGCTAGAACGCTGAAAATTGGTACCACAAATAAACAAATACATAATCTCAAATAAGTTTAAAAATAACCAAACAACATTTTTTAAACATTTTTTTTTAGGAAAAATATTTTTTTATGATAAATTTATGTGTTTAACGGCCTATATTTCCAAAGTTTTAAAAAATATCGAAAAAATCCGAAATACCCCAACTAGATAATTTAATTTTCTATAAAAAATATTAACATTGTAGCAGTACATCTCGATTTCTTTTTAACATTTTTTATTGAAATTGAATTTAGTGACGACTTCGCTTCATACAATTTGTATGGTAGTCCCATAGCCATACCATCACTCCATTTCCCTATTTGGGGTAGGCAGAGAGAACCGAATGCCAGACTCCTCTCTCTTGAAATACCTTCCTCGCCTCATTCACGTTCATACATCGTCTCATACACGCTCTTCTATTATTCTTACTTCTTACATCACCATCTTTCAAAATCCCATTTATGTGATCGTGCCAAATTTTTATTGGCCGACCTCTACTTTTCGTTCCTCTTTTATCAGACTTGTATACTTTTTTTGTCAGACGGTCATCTTTCATTCTTTCTATGTGGCCGAACCACCTTAGGGAATTTATTTTAATCTTACTTACGATATTTCTTTCAATCATACATTCTCGTCTAATATCCTCATTTCTTATTCTATCATACATCGTTTTACCACACATTCGTCTTAGTGACCTCATTTCAACCGAGTTAATTCTACTTTCATGCGTCTTCTGCCATGTCCATGTCTCACTAGCATACATTAGAGTCGGTGCGACGATACCATTGTGTACCGCGAGCTTCGCTTGCCGCGAAATAATTGGGTCTGCCATTACTGGTCTTAATGCACCGTTCACTCTATTACCTGCCGTTACTCTCCTTTCAATATCTTTTTCCAATCTTCCATCACGCTGAAACATGCTTCCTAAGTATGGTATGGTAGTCGTCTATACACATTACACAATATATTATGTAAGAAGACCTTATAGTTTGTTACTTTATCTCCAAATACATACATACCATCAGGCTGTTTTCATATTCCGGGTTGGAAAAGAGGACTGACCTCCATACTGTCCACGTATTTGGATGGTAAAATCATGAGAATAGCCATGTGATCAATAACATCTGGTATTTTTTTTTTCATGAATGCGGGTTTGTTATTTAAAAATACGCACTTACATCAGAAACTGAAAGTTTATTGGGTAAGAAATATTCTGCACTAAGTTGTATTATTTTTATGCACAACAGATATTTAATGTATTTTAAACTCAAGGAGACAAGTCCCGTCAATCGGTGAAATCAAAACCCTCACGATTACCCATATCAAGGATATAATTTTCATGTGGATTCTATAATATCTTAAGATATCTAATATAATTATATCCAGGATTTCACTTCATGGCCGGACTTGCTCCTGATCTAGTCGTATTTGTCAAATCTTTTCATAAATGTATATATTCCATATACGGATTTACTCAAAATTCGGAGTAGAACATTTCGTGTCTGTGTGTGTGTCCCTCCCCCCTTATAACTTTTGATCCGCTCAATTTACAGAGCCCAAAATTTCAGAATATATTAACAGTTATAGACCTACAAAACTTTTTTACTCAGAATTTTGAATTTTTGTTTCAGTCAGGGGTTATCAACTTTTAAATTTTTGGTTTATTTTTCCATATATCTCAGAAACCATAAAAGCTAGAACGCTGAAAATTCGTGTGAACATAGAAAAATACGAAGTATCAAATTAATTTATTCAAAAAAATTCCAAAATTTCTCAAACATTTTTTATTAAGAAAAATATTTTTTTTATTATAAATTTATGAGTTTAACTGCCTATATTTCCAATATTTTAAAAATATCGAAAAAACCCGAAACAACCCAACTAGATAATTTAATTTTCTATAAAAAATATCAACATTGTATTGGCACATCTCAATTTTTTTTTAACAATTTTTATAAAAATTGAATTTAGTGACGATATTGCTTCATACAAATTGTATGGCAGTCGCCTATACACAATATGTAAGAAGACTTAATAATTTGATACTTAATCTCCAAACATACATACAGAATCATCATGCTGTTTTCATATTCCGGGTAGGAAAAGAGGACTGACCTCCATACTGTCCTATCTTGACATACATACCAACATGTGTTATAATTTTCAATAATTTGGATTTATGGGTTTATAGATTGATTCTTATTCTTCAACTTCACATAGTATCTCTATCAACAGTTGGATCTCATGTGTTACATGCGACTAGTTAAACAATATTTTATCCAACTGTCGATTCGTTCATGAGAATTCAATTCTCTTAATGAATCGACATTATTAAGCCAAGATGCGTGTACGAAGGAAAATTTTGTATGGTGTAGTGGACTTTTTGCATGCTAATAACACCAACTAGAGGCCTCGCAGCATATATGTTCCCATACATGGATTTACTCAGAATTCGGAGTAGAACATTTTATGTGTGTGTGTGTGTGTGTGTGTGCGTGCGTGCGTGCGTGCGTGCGTGCGTGCGTGCGAGCGTGCGTGCGTGCGTGCGTGCGTGCGTGCGTGCGTGCGTGCGTGCGTGCGTGCGTGCGTGCGTGCGTGCGTGCGTGCGTGCGTGCGTGCGTGCGTGCGTGCGTGCGTGCGTGCGTGCGTGCGTGCGTGCGTGCGTGTGTGTGTGTGTGTGTGTGTGAGAGGGTGTGTGTGTGTGTGTGTGTGTGTGGTGTGTGTGTGTGTCTGTCTCCCCCTTATAACTTTTGGTCCGCTCAATTCACAGAGCCCAAATTTTTATACAAAACTTTTATACTCAGAAATGTGAATTTTTGTATCAGTCAGGGGTTATCAACTTTTGAAATTTTGGTTTATTTTTCCATATATCTCAGAAACCATAAAAGTTAGATTTAAGAAAAATATTTTTTTTATGATAAATTTATGAGTTTAACTGCCTATATTTCCAATTTTTTTAAAAATATCAAGAAAAGCCGAAACACCCCAACTAGATAATTTAATTTTCTATAAAAAATATTAACATGGTATAAGCACATCTCAATTTTTTTTTAATAATTTTTATAAAAATTGAATTTAGTGACGACATTGCTTCATACAATTTTTATGGCAATCGCCTTCACACAATATCTAAGAAGACTTAATAGTTTGATACTAATCTCCAAACAAACATACGTACATACCATCATGCTGTTTTCATATTCTGGGTAGGATCAAAGGACTGACCTCCATACTATCCTATCTTGACATATGTACATACCTACATGTGTTGTATAGAAAAACAAATATCTTAAAATATTAAATAATTTGTATTTATGGGTTTATAGTTTGGTACTTATTCTTCAACTATACATTCTATCGCTATCGACAGTTGGATCTCATGTGTTACATGCAACTAGTAAATATTAAATTTAGTGAAGACATCGCTTCATACAATTTGTATGGCAGTCACCTATACACGATATCAAGGAAGACTTTATAGTTTGATAATTAATCTCCATATCATATATAATCTAAGCTCCAAACATACAAACATACCATCAGGCTGTTTATATTCCCTGGGTAGGAAAAAAGGACTGACCTCCATACTATCCTATCTTGACATACTTACCAACATGTGCTGTATAAAAAGAATATCTTAAAATATTCAATAATTTGGATTTATGGGTTTATACATAGAATTATATATAATCTAAGGGTTTATAGTTTTGTACTTATTCTTCAACTATACATGCTATCGCTATCGACAGTTGGATCTCATACGATACATGCAACGATGCAACTAGTGTTCAAAGAGAATATTATAACCTACGGATACTATCCAATCTTGGTCCATCCAATTTTTGTATCGACGGCCGCGTATTTGTACGTAACAAGTCAAGGGTCATTTCATTTACTCCGTATATTATTGAAATCAATGATTTACAGTGAAACTTTGAGGAGTGCGTATAATTACTTAACCTTTTTTCAATCCATAGATCGGCCGCGTCCCGGCTTAAATAGAAATTTGTCAGTGGTAAACAAAATTTCTACACTTCCGTAAAAGGGATTTAGGCTTGTATTATAGACTTCCCGTTCGTCACGCAGATCAGATAACACATTGATTAGCGATCGTTTAGCTTAACTCTTGTTACACATTCTCTATCGAACCCACCACAGTATCCTGTATTTGCCAAGAAAATAAAATAATAATGATACTTTCAACAAAATTTTAAAATTTTACTTAACTAGCGAAACCCGGCAGACGTTGTACTAACTTAGGAACATGCGCGATGCGCGAATTAGGAACATTTTGTATGTCGTAGTAGACTTATTACATGCAAAAAACACAAACTTAGAGGCTTCGCAGCATATCTTATGTTCTATATAATATCTTCAATCATACCATCTTGCTGTTTTCATATTCTGGTTAGAAAAAGGACTGACCTCCATATTGTCCTTTCTTGACATACATAGGTACCTACATCTGTTGTATAGAAAACAAAATATCTTAAGATATTCAATAATTTGTATTTATGGGTTTATAGTTTGGTACTTATTCTTCAACTAACATACTATCGCTATCGACAGTTGGATCTCATGTATTACAATACATGCAACTAGTTTATTATTGTTTTTTTGCGTTTATCTTAATTACATATTTCAACTGTCGATTTGTTCAAGAGAACTTTGTTCTCTTAACATACCTATCGACAATGTTTCAAGCCAGGATACGCGAGAATTGTATACAGGGTCTACTTTTTTCACGGCTTTTCCAATTTTGAAGTCATGAAACACCAACATAGAGGCTTCGCAGCATATATGTTCCATACACGGATTTACTCAGAATTCGGAGTAGAACATTTCGTGTGTCTGTGTGTGCGCGTGTGTGTGAGTCCGTTTCCCCTTATAACTTTTGATCTGCTTTAAATTTATTAAATAAATTTAAGGTAATTTTTTGATTACATTAAATTTATACATGGGCATCTATTAACAGACTGTCCATCGTCAGTGTGCAGAAAGAAAACATTTGCATTCATAACTATCACGCCATTTCCTAATAAGGTTATTCTGTGTTCCACTTAAAAGTGCACCTCGTGATATTGTTGCCACATCTCCAAATTAAGTTCCTCTTATATCATTTTTAAAACTTTAAAATAGACAATCTGAGTTTAAAATGATGGAATGATATCATGGATTTTTATTATACTAGTTGCATGTAACACATGAGATCCAACTGTCGATAGCGATAGTATGTATAGTTGAAGAATAAGAATCAAACTATAAACCCATAAATACAAAATATTGAAAATTTTAAGACATGTTGGTATGTATGTCAAGATAGGACAGTATGGAGGTCAGTCCTCTTTTCCTACCCGGAATATGAAAACAGCGTGATGGTTCTGTATGTATGTTTGGATATTAAGTACCTATCAAACTATTAAGTTAGTCTTCTTACATATTGTGTATAAGCGACTGCCATACAAATTGTATGAAGCAATGTCGTCACTAAATTCAATTTTTATAAAAATTGTTAAAAAAAATTGAGCCCAAACTTTTATACTCAGAATTTTGAATTTTTGTTTCAGTCAGGGTATCATTCAGTCAGGATATTTTTGTATCAACTTTTGAATTTATACATTATTTTTCCATATATCTCAGAAACCATAAAAGCTTGAACGCTGAAAATTGGTACGAACATATACAAATACAAAATCTCAAACGAATTTTTTCAAATAAATTCCAGAGTTTCTCAAACATTTTTTATTAAGAAAAACATTTTTTATGTTAAATATATGTGATTAACTGCCTATATTTCCTAAGTTTTTAAAAATATCGAAAAAAGCCGAAACAATCCAAATAATCCAAATAGATAATTTAATTTTCTATAAAACATAGTAACATTGAAGTAGTACATATCTCAAATTTATATAAATTGAATTTAGTGAAGACATTGCTTCATACGATTTCTATAGCAGTCGCCTATACACAATATTATATGTAAGTACATATTTACAGTTTGATACTTAAATCTCCGAACATACACACATACCATCATGCTGATTTCATATTCTGGGTAGGATAAAAGGACTGACCTCCATACTTTCCTATCTTGACAAACATACCTACATGTGTTGTATAGAAAACAAAATATCTTAAAATATTCAATAATTTGGATTTAAGTGTTTATAGTTTGGTACTTATTCTTCAACTATACATACTATCGCTATCGACAGTTGGATCTCATGAGTTACATGCAACTAGTAAAAATATATATGATTGTCCATGATTATTTAGAATGTGATATTGAATAGTATACAACACTCATTTCGAAATGAATGTTGAATACCTACTATTATTGTTTAATTATGATATTCTTTTGTACCTTATGTAAATAAATAAAATATTAACAAACTCATTCATTTTATTGTTAATCATTGGTATTATACTGTACACTATCATGGATTGATCCTCAATGCGATCCACACAATGTGGGGTTACCATCGGCAGGTGAGAGCGGGTGTGCATTATCCTATAAAAGAAGCTCGACTTGCGCATATTTTTGACACACCGGCATCTATATTAAAAATTAAATTAATATAAAGGGTAAAAGAATATTTTAAAGCTTGGTGACAGTTTATTTTCTATGCCTATAATATATTTTATTGTACGTAGTGAAATATGTCCCTAAGTAGGTACTTACATTATTATTGCATCATGATTCATAAGAAAGTAAATACCATTGTAAATTATTATGTTTTCACCGAAATCAGGATTTTATCAGTATTATCCTACATTGGATTTTATCTGCAGGATTTTATCTATGGTTTCAAGTCTCCGAAGGTCAGATTTTGGGCGAAGCCGATGGTTTAACCACGTAGAAATATACAATATCAATATTTGCGTGAGAAATGAATTTAAATAAATATCTCCTCTGCTGGGATTCGAACCCAGGACGCCCGCACAGAAACCGAACGGCTTACCAACTGTCCCACGGCGGTCGGCGTAGTAATAAAGTTAAAAAATAATAAAAAATATCGAATGATATACACATGGACGCAAGAACGATGTCAATTATGCATACGAAAGTTTTTTAATATACACCGGAAGTAGTAATAAAGATAGAAGAATATGACGTGAAAACTGTATGAAGAAATATATAAAATATACAAAAATATACACCGGACGCAGTAATAAAGATAAAAAAATGGTCGTGAAAAATATACGAAGATATATATAAAATATACAAAAAATATACTCCGGAAGCAGTAATAAAGATAAAAAAATGGACGTGAAAAATATAGGAAGACATATATAAAATATACAAAAAATATACACTTGGACGCAAGTATGAAAAAGACGTATCAAACGTACCAAAACAGGATAAAACTGAATATTTATATTTTGAAATTTATAAGAAAAACCTTATGCCTACAATGATTGTGAGCTACAAATAACGCTAAATTCAGTGAGATAAAACTAAAATAATATGTAGAAGTGGTGGACGCCGATCCGTCGGATATTTGGCGGACGCAAAAAGTGTAGTGGGATCTATATATATATATATATATATATATATATATATATATATATATATATATATATATATATATATATATATATATATATATATATATATATATATATATATATATATATATATATATATATATATATATATATATATATATATATATATGTATAAACATATATATATATATATATATATATATATATATATATATATATATATATATATATATATATATATATATATATATATATTATATATATATATATATATATATATATATATATATATATATATATATATATATATATATATATATATATATATATATATATATATATATATATATATATATATATATATATATATATACATATATATATATATATATATACATATATATATATATATATATATATATATATATATATATATATATATATATATATATATATATATATATATATATATATATATATATAATATATATATATATATATATATATATATATATATATATATATACATATATATATATATATATATATATATATATATATATATATTATATATATATATATATATATATATATATATATATATATATATATATATATATATATATATATATATATATATATATATATATATATATATATATATATATATATATATATATATATATATATATATATATATATATATATATATATATATATATATATACATATATATATATATATATATATATATATATATATATATATATATATATATATATATATATATATATATATATATATATATATATATATATATATATATATATATATATATATATATATATATATATATATATATATATATATATATATATATATATATATATATATATATATACAATACAAACAATATTTGAGTGTGGGTTTACAAACAATATTTGAAAAACCCACTATTAAAATGACAACTCGTTCGCAAAGTCGGCTTAACGGTACAAATAATAGAACAAATAGCTAAAAGGTGCGGGGAGTGAAGGGGTAGAGGGGGGAGGGGAACCTACCCGCTCGCTACCTCTGCGCTCATGCATAGACTGGCGCTTCTCACTTGACGGAAAGCCTTAGGTGTGTGCGGTCGTGTTTCGCGCGCGTTCGTTCTCGCTCGGTTTTCGTTGCGTTCCTTCGACAATGCCCGATGATATTCGGGCGAAACGTCAGGTCTTAAACAGTCCTTCTCAGGACTATCTGACACGGGTTAACCCAGAAAATTCTTTTTCATCTTATACCCGTGAAAACCTAAAAGTTAACATATATATATATATATATATATATATATATATATATATATATATATATATATATATATATATATATATATATATATATATATATATATATATATATATATATATATATATATATATATATATATTTTATTTTATTTTATTTTATTTTATTTTATACAAAGTATACAAACAATATCTGGACAAAATATACAGGTGATACAAATATAAAAAAAAAATTAGCATGCCCAGCATCACTTACATGTATACATTATTACCAATTATATATTTATGTAGTGTAGGAGAAAAAAAGAAAACAGTAAATAATCAGATATGTGACATGTGAGTGGGGAGTGTGTGTGTGTGTGAGTATGTGTATGTGTGGGTGTGTGTGGGAGTGTATGAGGATGTGTGTGAACCTTTATGTGATGAACCCAACTTATCAGCATGAGTATCTAGGATTATATTAGAGTACCTAATAATCTATTCTTTACCATAATCAATGGGGAGTTAAAAAGGTCTGCATCACTAATGTTGGAGTTATAAAAATGGGAAGTGCGGTATATGAAAGAATTCTGTCTGGCATTAGTGTTACAAATGGGGAGGAAAAGTAGGTTAGTCAGTCTAGTCGGTCTTGTTGGCACTCTCAGAGTCAAGCGTTCTAGCAGATCAGGGCAGTCAACCGTTGAGTTTGCAATTTTGAATAAAAATATAACATCTGCTATAGTTCTGCGGCTCTCGAGTGATGTAATTTTGTAATGCTTTAAGGAATCAGAGTAACTAATGTGGTCTCTGTGCGCACGAAAGTCAAGATATCTGAGAAATTTCTTTTGCAGCCTTTCAACTCTGATCTTGTATATGGCATATGAGGGAGACCAGACTTGAGATGCGTATTCAACAATGCTACGAACATATGCGAAGTACAGAGTTTTAAAGGTAGAGATATTATTAAATTGTCTGCACAAACGGAGAACATATCCCAGCATTTTGGATGCTTTGGAGGTGATATTATCTATGTGCTTGTCCAGGAGTAATTTACCATCCAACTTGATGCCTAGGTCTTTTATTTCAGTGGTTATAGTAATAGGATGGTTGTTAAGTTTATAAGTATAATTAACAATATTCCGGTTTCTGGTGAACCGGATAGCAAAGCATTTATCAGTATTGATCTTCAGGTTATGGTGTTTACAATATAGGTCAAGGCGATTTAGATCATTTTGAATGTTCTGACAATCCTCAACACTTTTCACACAAGCAAAAATTTTCATGTCATCGGCAAAAAGTAAAACATGAGAGAACAGAAAGCAATTTGAAATATCATTTATATAAATATTAAAAAGCAGAGGCCCCAACAAGGAACCCTGAGGGACACCTGAAGTAACACGAACCCAACTTGACTTAAATCCACCGACTACCACAGCCTGACTTCTATTGGAGATGTAAGAAGAAAACCATCTATACAAGTCACCGTGAATACCGATTTGATAAAGTTTTTCAAGCAATGTGCTATGAACAACCTTATCAAACGCCTTACTATAGTCAGTGTAGATTGCATCCACCTGTGTTTTACTATCCATTTTTTCGTGGAGAAATTCAAGAAAAGATACAAGATTGGTAACAGTAGAGCGACCACTTACAAAGCCATGCTGGTTGGAATTCAAAAATGGCTTTAAGGCTGGGAACAATTGGTCATGGTCATATATTATTTTTTCGAATATTTTACTGAAAATGCATAGTTTGGAAATCGGTCTATAATTTTTTACATCTGCCTTGTCGCCAGACTTGAAAACAGGTGAAACAAATGCTTGCTTCCAACGTAGTGGCATTGTGCCCTCATTAAGTGATCTACGAAATAGATAAGATAGGGGGGTACATAGATTATTAGCACACATGAAAATGAAATATGGGGGGATATTGTCCGGACCAGCTCCCTTCTTTAGATCGATTTTAAGTAGATATCTCAATGTGGATGCTTGGTTGATACTAACATCATCAATATTCCCAGCATAGTTGTTCATATCGTGACAAAGTGAATTCTGACCTAGAGAAGCATTGTCAAAAACGGAGCTGAAATAATCTGAGAATAGATTATATATATATATATATATATATATATATATATATATATATATATATATATATATATATATATATATATATATATATATATATATATATATATATATATATATATATATATATATATATATATATATATATATATATATATATATATATATATATATATATATATATATATATATATATATATATATATATATATATATATATATATGATGGGATAGTTTTTCTGCATTAAACACATGCTTAGGTACCTATGCAAGCGAATGCAACAGACAGAAGTATGTACTCATAGGTATCTTTGAAGAGATCTCAAGCAGAGATAGAGGGATGGAGAGAGATTTGAATATGAAGACAAGGAAGACCACAAGACATTCCTACAGGGCTTACGACCTGTCATCGGCTGGCTTAAGTGATCACTTTGCGCCATGGCAACATTCACCAATTAAATGTCTTATACATAGTGGTTTCCTTGTGACAATCGAAAAGTTGAAAGTTGTATTTATATACAACTTTCAACTTTTCGATTGTCACAAGGAAACCACTATGTATAAGACATTTAATTGGTGAATGTTGCCATGGCGCAAAGTGATCACTTAAGCCAGCCGATGACAGGTCGTAAGCCCTGTAGGAATGTCTTGTGGTCTTCCTTGTCTTCATATTCAAATCTCTCTCCATCCCTCTATCTCTGCTTGAGATCTCTTCAAAGATACCTATGAGTACATACTTCTGTCTGTTGCATTCGCTTGCATATATATATATATATATATATATATATATATATATATATATATATATATATATATATATATATATATATATATATATATATATATATATATATATATATATATATATATATATATATATATATATATATATATATATATATATATATATATATATATATATATATATATATATATATATATATATATATATATATATATATATATATATATATATATATATATATATATATATATATATATATATATATATATATATATATATATATATATATATATATATATATATATATATATATATATATATATATATATATATATATATATATATATATATATATATATATATATATATATATATATATAAGGTTGGTTAGCGCGGTTTGTGCATGTATGAGAATGTATATTCATTATTTTATTATCATAAAAGAAAAATCGGGCACATACAGGGCTTACGACCTGTCATCGGCTGGTTTACGTGATCACTTTAAGTTCTTTTAAACAATTTCAGTGTGACAATAAACTCGCCACTTGTGCAGGGTGCAAAGTAGTGCTGATTATTGTACGCAATTATAAAAATATTCGATTGAAAATGAAAAATTGTTTGATGAATGAAATCACATGGAATTTTTTTGGCAAATTAGGAAATTTATTTAATGGAATGAATATGTCCTTTCTTACAAAATAATATATTATTTTGTAAGTATCGTAAAAAAGTACTTAATATATTCAGAGGTGAGATGACTTTGAAAACGTTGCATCTGGTTAGAAGAAAACAAAACAAATGGATGAATTCCTTTTTTAACCCTGGATTAGTCACGCTATGTTCCATTCCACGTTCCTTTTTTTAAATTCGTCGCATTTAATTTGTTTTTTCCTCGCTCGCACTATGATAGTCGTGCATCACAATTTTTATTCTAGTTACGGTCGAAAAAGTTATTTTTTTGTAAATATTTTTTTTTGAAAATTAGCATTTCTTGTATGTCATTTTACTGCAGTATACTTTTATTGGAATGTTAATAATATTATTAACTTACTAATTTACTTTTTATGCCGCTTCGGATTTTTATGTGCTTTTGGATGCTTCATCGAGTTTTGTCCCTTTAAATTCTCGGATACCGTACGGCCAGCCACTTCACACCCTCTGCAGTAGCCCCTTGGAAGTCCGACCTGGGGGGCAAGTCTGAACAACCGGCGAAATCAAAACCCTCAAGATTGCCCATATCATGGATATAATTATTATATGGAGTTCTATAATATCTTACGATGTCACAGAACTCAGTATGATAATTATATCCATGATATGGATAATCACGAGGGTTTTGATTTCGCCGACATCTCAGTCTCCGTATCAGGCACTCCTCAATTAGATGCTGGATAGTATGTCTGCTCGCTTCACAGTCACATTCCGGAGAATCGTTTTTTCCCCATTTCTACAATTGGTAGTTACAGCATCCTTGTCCTGTACGAATACTGTTCTGCTGAATCCAAATTTTTCGAGGTTACAACCTAGTCCCTTTCGTGAGGGTCTTGGATAATATTTTATTTCATACCAGGATGTGTTAAATTAATATTTCTTTATACTTAACTCTAAATTTACTTAATTTTTCTGTTGAAATTCCATAAATTCACATAACAATTATTTTTTTATTTACTGTTTTCTTATACGGAGAACTAAATATATTGTAATTTAGACTCCTTTACGGGGAAAAGATCATAGCGTGACTAATAACGTCACAAAACTAAGCGCGACTCATAACGTCACAAAACTATGCCCGACTTATGACGTCACAAAATTAAGCGCGATTTATCACGTCACAAAACTAAACGCGACAAATGCAGGGTTAATTCCGTCGGGAATCAAACCCATGTCACACATTCAAGAGTCAGAGGCTATTATTTTGAGGGACGAGGGGTTGAATAAATAAATAAATTTGTTCCGAGTTATTCGTGAAGTTACCTACGAAAAAGACGAAGATAAGATAAGTCCAAAAGTTCTCAGCTTTCGATCTCTCCGTTCGGCCTATTCATGCATAATGAATTCGCGCGGAATAATATATGATTCTTTATCTGTACATATTCATTCTTCTTATCTCTTTATTTCACTTTCCGGATATCACATCTATACCTCACACCGACTACAACCCTTTTCGACCCGATCCATAATTAAAGAGGTACTTTATGGATGCGATGTACTATAGAAGAGTTGTGGCTCTCCAATTTTGAGAAATCCTATACTCGGGTATTTCTGTGAAACTTCGATTTTTGGACGTTACAAAATCAAAGATAAATGTTCTGGGGAGATAAGTTTTCGCTGGCGTATTTCTGTAAATAATTAAAAGTCAGTAAATATTCAATTATGATGAATGAGGTTTAGATCAATCAATATAAAATGCCAGCAAAGTTAAAAGGAAAAGTGTACCATTCAATTATGTATTAGAACTGCGCTCCTCTCTGGCACTGAATACTGGAAAATGTATAACTCCTAATCTAGGCAACTGGAAACTGCTAAAATACGTATTTTTAGGTGGGCAGCTGGAGTTTCCTTACGGGACAAATTAAAAATTTCACGCATTTGTGGAACCCTAGGTATTACTGAAATACATTCTAAGATACATATGAGAGCGGTTATAGCCCAGCGGTAATGTCTTCGCCTCACGTGCTTGAGGTCGACGGTTCGAATCCGGGCGGGGCACGCACCTCTGGATTTTTAAAAAATCTATGTGCGGATTTATATCACTAGCTATGTGTAACCATGATCCAATTTGTCTGGTTCCCCTTTCTAAGGGTTACGAAGGTCAGATGGCAGTCGCTTCAATGTAATAACCAGACTCGCCAATTCTAGGATCATGGTCAAAGCGTACCCCGATAGAAACGGGATAAAAGCGCTAAGGGGAAAGAAGAAGACATTTTAAGATACATATATGAGTAACACATAAAAATATTTGATTTGATTTGTGATTCATATTAATTACACCAACATAGTTAACTAGTCTCTTTCTATGGCTCTGAAGTAAAAATCGCGTCAGAGATTGGATTTATGACAGGTATTATGGCGGACATTGGGATCTGGTTGATCTGTTTTGTTTGAGCTTATATGTTTGTTATAGTAATGATTGTGATTGCAGAAAGTATAGATTGTGTACATATTTAGTGTGGAACGGGAAAAAGCACCTGGTTCATAATTGCATATAATTGTCAATAAGTTTTGTAAACAGCTAGCCCTAGAACAGGCTTTCCCAGTTGGGCAGCTTATCTACTTATTGTTGTTATTATAAATATGGTGTGATAAAAAGTATTGTTGTTATGTTTCCCCAGCAGAAAAGGAGTTAAACATTTTTTTTATTTATTTTAACGATTCTTGATTGAAAACAAAACAGGTTCAAGAATTTCCGTACTGGAATTGAATTAAAATCTGTTTATAATTGAATTTGATAGTTATATCAAAAAACCCTTATTTGTTCTTTCAGTAAATAAATAAATCACCAAATATAAAAACGATACTAGATTGGGGAAACATATGTATAAAAAGGTCTACATATTAGCAGTGAAATGATGGCTGAAGTAAAAAGCAGAGACTAGTATATATTTTAACGCTAATAGCTATGACAGTAGTTTATTAGTATCGATAACTAACGGCAAATAGCTCTGCCTATCTCAAATACTTAATCAAAATATTTAGCTAATGCAATCCATCTGCAACTGTGAGTTATATATTTGGCATTCGAGTAGCTTAAATTAATGGGATAGATTAGCCCGGATTTTTCGTTCAAAGGCCGTAAGACTGAGCCTATAATAATGTTACACACCTTAAAAACGAAATGAATAAATTAAATGGAAAAGTTCCATCTATATCTAAGGGTACCTTTGTGTTCTGTTTCTCGTTGCGGGGATCAAAGAAATGAAATTGCCACTTGAAACATCTGTAATCGAAATGGACGGTTAAGTGCTAATTTATTATATTGAAGAAGAAGACGAAGACTTATATCAAGTTGTATGAAGCATCTGGAAGAAAAATGAGATATATAAGTACCTATCTACTGGTGATTTACTTTTATAGTATTGATTTTCAAAAATCATTTGTTTTAATAAGAATGATTTGTGTATGTATTAATTTGTAATGAAACGTTTCAAAGTAATAAGATAAACACTGACTAGTAAAAATAACGGTTACATTAAGGTTACGAGAGCATCCTTAATTTCTCATGCATAGTTAAATATTAAAATTTATTAATAAATCTACTTATCAATTAATGAAGAAAGCATAACGCTCTAGAAATTTTAAAAATAAAATAAAAGGCGACTTTGTAAACATCCGGGTATTTCATTAAAATAAAAATGGATTTCCACTCTGTCAACACAAAAACTTCAGAATATTACACACCAACATAAAACATAATGATATTCATCAATAAAAGATTGCCATAATCAAGGGAAGGCCATGTTCTATCACCATGGCTTTATTATCTTTTAATTCATTTAGGTAACGTCTTTGAAAACGTATTGGTTGAGCAATATTCATTTGCCACAGTAATTGCATAATTTATTTGAATTATTTATTTCAAACAGGTCAACTGTAGGACCAGTCTGCCATCTGTGAATTAGATAGTCACTTATTTGTTATGCTTTCTCGACGTCTGAGCAACACAGGTGGGCGGATATGGTTTGAGCCATGGATATGGAAGACTACAGTTTTTTTTTGACCAGTTGTCGCACGTCAGCGGTACAGTGTATTGTCACATTTCGTCATTTTTCGTCCTAGAACAAGTTATGTCTTTTTTCTAAATAATCAGAATTTTTTACTTGTGCTTTATTAATTACGCCACGGGAGGAATTGTTGTGTGTGAGACTTGCGAAGTGGACGAACCATCATCTCCACCAGATCAGAGACCGGAGATACGAGATCTGTGCCTGCGAAGATTGGGGAATCGTCACAGGTAAGTGGCTGTCTCACAGGCTTTCTTCGGTTGACTTGTTGACACATACATGATTCCTACCCCATCAAACTGAGCGGGAAGTTACGCCCCCGCTTATTCACGTATTTATATTTAAAATCTTACTTAGGTACACCCTGTGCAAATAGATATGTTGGTAAAAGACAATTTTATTCATATATTGAATGATTTCAGCTTTGATATGAAATTTAAGACTTTAAACAATTTTTTTTTATATAAAAAATTAATATGTCCTTGTAAAACAAGTACATATTATACATCTTCATACGTTCCCTAAAATAAGCATAAATGCTTGTGCTATTGGACGAGATGGGTCGAGGCAGGATTCGAACTCGCGACCACTGGATTACTAACCCAGCGTGCTAACCGCTCTGCCATCAACCCATCTTTATCATCATATTTCCTGCTGCACATTGAACCCATAACAACGGCACAGTAACCAAATGGCTTAGCACTATATGGTCGACAACATATAAAAATCGGAAATTATTCAACTCGAAAAACCTTTAGTGTTAATGAATTTGATGTGATGTATTCAGACAATAAACCCCGAAATCAAGTATTAGATGCCATACTATGAACTTAACCACAAATACTGAACTGAATTTTGATAATGATCTACTTATTTTAGCAATTTGAAACCTTTTACGATACCTTTTTTAAGTACTAGCGATAGAAAATTAAATTTAATTTTACGATACCTTGTTTTCCTTTAAAACTTATTGTTATTTTCATTTTACTATTCGGGCAACTTACATGTACCTGCTATGTCAAATATTAATTTAACACGTTACATGGTACCCAAAAAATGTTGCCTCATTATGGAGACTTACGATATTAATTTATCGTCTCACAGATCCAGACCGAAAACACAATTAAAAACTTACCGTGTCTTGAATTGAACCCGGAAATTTTGACTCATCAATCAGATATACCAACAAACTGAGCCACGGAGGCAGTCATTTTATTGTTTTGATGGCAGGTTGTTGAATTATTTTCGTTTTATTCTCATACATCAATTTATTGTTCTGTTCTCGAGCATTCTCGAAGATGTTTAATAAATTGGTTTGTATTATTTGTTCAACCACTTTATTACCGGGCATCTCGCCTTCAGATGTTTTTGTGGATAAATAATATAAGAGCTGGAAAAATAAGAAAAAAATAAGACAGAAGCAAAGAAGTTATACGGAATACGGATATATCTGAAAATTACAGTCGGAGTTATTTTTGTTGCTGATCAAATAAATAATGTATATGTGGCAAAAGTATATCTGTAAATTAATAATGTATATCAGTCTCAACTATGGGTGGAGGATTTTTGATAGGTGTTAAGTCAAATCTTAATCTAGTTCAGCAAATCTCATGGTCCTCTTCGTCGGAGGACTTAGGGGTATCCATCCCATTAAGCCCTACCACAAAACTATTGTCGCGTTACCTATTTTGTATCGCTCCTTTTGTCGCATAATCCATAGGTGGTAGGTGGAGGGGGGAACAGTTATTATTATTGACTTTAAAATTTTAACTTATTTACTCAATATATGTATATGCCTACATATATAAATACATGTACACACATACATACACATAGCTACATGGAGGGATTGATTTATTTTTAGATGCCCCAGAATGAATGTCATCTTGGGGACTTAGATATACTCACATTGAGCGGCATCCAAGTTTATACCTTATGTTTTCCTGGTTGCACAGAACTTAGTCCAGGATGGCACAGAGCGCACAATATTACTATAGATAGACACTGTTGCCGGCTAGAGCAGCAGGTATTCCAATGTTGGTATTTGGAGTTCAGAGCAAGTTTTCTTAATTTCCCAGGGGGTTGATATGTGGGTGATATATAGACAACAACATTATGACATTAGGTTTAAGATAATGAAAGAATTCAGTTCAGCTGAAGTCCCAAAGACCGGGAGCCAGTATATTAAATCAGAAATTGGTACACTTATAGACACATTTGAAATTATCGAAGAGCCAGATCAAGAATACAAGTTTTCATTTACTTATAATTATTATAACATACAGAATTATGACATTTAGGTATTTGATATTATTTGATGGATTTCAAAGTCAGATTTAAGCAGTTAAGATTTTCGAAAAGTTCGAAATGATTTTACAATATTCAGTTTTACACAGAATCCTTATTAAAAACATATATATGACGAATGCAAGATAAGGCATACAATACGAAGTGTCTGACAAAAGTCGAAGCACTATTCTGTAATACAACAGTGTAACTATAATTTCTTTTTGAACAATAAAAAAAAGGCAAAAACTCTATTTTTCTTTCTCTTCTACCATTTAAGATTCGATGAAAGTGTAGTTAAGATTCAAACTTTATGGTAGTAACAATATAAATTCAGTTAATATTAAACCAAGATTCAATTAAGATTAATGAAAATGCAGTTAAGATTCATTGAAAATGTAGTTAAGATTCAAATTCCTTCGTAGTAACAATATAAATTCAGTTAATATTCAACCAAGACTCAGTTAAGATTCGATGAAAACGTAGTTAAGATTCAATGAAAATGTAGTTAAGATTCAATGAAAACGTAGTTTAGATTCAATGAAAATGCAGTTAAGATTCATTGAAAATGTAGTTAAGATTCAATCTTCTTGGTAGTAACAATATAAATTCAGTTAATATTAAACCAAGATTCAATTAAGATTAATGAAAATGCAGTTAAGATTCATTGAAAATGTAGTTAAGATTCAAAAATTTTTTCTTTTTAATAAGTAAATTCGTGCACAAGGTCTCCCAGTAAAGAGTTAAATGTATTTTATTCAGATTAAGCTAAATTTGTATATAACAGACGAGTCACTTTACTTTAATGCAATTAAATATTATATAGCAGGTGCATAATATATTTGTTTTATCAATTACAAGGAAGTTGCGATATAGAATGTAAATTTTATAAAATATACTTAAAATCGGAGGACCATCAGTTGCAACGGGTCTGCTTACTCAACATATAATTTACGACGTTACTTCAAATATTCGTTGTATGAATGCAACAAAATGACAATTAAATTACACCTTCATATGACAGTTATCTTAGGGAAGGTATATCAATTACACAGTCTCATGTAATACATTTCAAAACACAGGAAATATCTTACGAACTTGGCCAAGTCGGAACAATATCATATATTAGTTAAGAAACATATTTGCTATATTACAAGGTATATTAACACCCATGTGCAGTTTGACAGATAAAATTATTGTTTTCAAGGAAGTTATAATAAATTTGTGAATGTTTTTTGATGAAAAATGCATCAGTCAAAAGGATAAAAACAACTTACATAGATCGTGAGTTATGGTAGGTATTGTGTAGGTAACTTTTACGCAAGATGACGGAAGGAGCCAGTGCACATCGACCTCGAAGAGTGCCAGATAGCTGGACATCTAGGGTTCATACCCGGGTGGGCAGATTCACGAAAGGATTTTAGGACATCGGTCATCATAGAAATGTAGGCGTCAAAAGGAGGGCCCTGTAGTAGTCTTCCGTAGGTATGACAATTGAGGACAATAAGAGTTTTGGTTTTGTTTAACCGTCACAATCTGATCACACGAGAGTAAGAAAAAGTTCTCCGAGACATTTGATACATTTCAGCAATTAATTTTTTTTTTTTTAAGTTGAGTTGTTTACAGTTATGTTTGTTCGTTAATATTATCAATACGTCAAGTTAAAATTTTATTAATTTTATTCCGAGCCGAAGTAGAATTGTAGATGACATCCCGCCATCTTAAAAAAAAAAAACGAACAATTTTGATGAACAAAGAAAACGTATAATTCCTTCGGAGCGTACACGCACAATATTTATATTTAGTAGGACAGTTACAGCTATCATCACTGTTCACACATAACACCATTAATTACTAGTTCATAAGAGGTTCTTTTTAATGACCACCTTCATGGCGGTAGACACGATCTTTCTTGAAAAGATTATACGTAAGAATCCATCGTAACTTGGCGTTCAATGTTTACACAGGACAACACGACTGTAATTCCATATCATTATTATGAGCGTGGTATACAAAAGTGATTTTAACAATGCACTAAAGAGAAACTTCACAACTGCATTTTTTTTTGAATCTCGAAAAATTACGGCCCCATATCTAGTCTCACAGACATAGAGTCTGCTCGTCAAACGTCAAAATATGAGTGCGGGCCGGCTGTGATTTTAATTATTATCTCCGGCCGGCAGGGTTTCGCGATAATAATGGCCGCGTTGGGAACAAAGGAATCCAACCAATGAGAGACGTTCCATGACGAGTCGAACCGGGAACTCGAATGTCTACGTTGAAAAAATGAATCTAAACCAATCAGAGAAGGCACGCTCAGAACAGAAATTTTGGCGGGCGTTATAACGTTTGCATATATTCAGGAATAAATCAAAAACGTAGGGAATGAATCAAAACGTAACGTATCCTTACGTTACACTATATATACCTACATATTATGCTGCTCATATATCGCGACACACTTGGATATGGTAGAAGAGATATATATTTTTTTTCGTAATCACACGACAGCTGCTGCCAATTATGGTGTGATGTGCGGTTCGATGACGGCTATCTCTGTTTAAGGTACGATTTAAAGCGCCTTATATTCCAATGGAAAATATCTACCTCGTCCGAGAATGAGTTTATTTTTTCCATAATGCGCACCAGAGTGCTGCGGGCCACTACTTCCGTTCTCGAATGGGGGACGTTCAGAAGATTATGACCTCTACCCCTTATGTAGTTGGGCGGCACAAAAAGCCCTAGCCTTTCTAGCAGTTCTGGACAATCAATAAGATTGTTGAAAATCTTGAAGCCGGTCAAAAGTAGTGCGTAATCACGCCTGCTTTCGAGACTCATATAAGAATAGGACGTCAGAAGTTCAGGGTGGTGCATGTATGTCGGATATACTCCGTGCATTCGCATATGCAGGTACCTCATGAACTTCTTCTGAATTTGCTCCAACATATCGGAATATTTTCTTTGTTAGGGCGCCCAAACTGTGCTTCCGTACTCCAATTTGGTACGCACCATACAGTTGAATATTTTTCAATGTTTCATGGTTCGAAAAGTATCCAAGGCGCATTGTTAAGCCCAGCATTTGACCGCATTTGTTAGTTACAAAAGTTAATTTCGCATCAAATACAACTCCAAGGTCTTTTAGTTCACATATCCGGGCTAACATTGAACCATAGATATTGTAATTATGCACAATTGGAATTCTGGAACGTGCATAACTCATAACAGAACACTTTTTAATGTTAAAGTGAAGGTTATTTTCAATAGACCATTTCCAAAGGTTTTCAATGTCTGATTGCAACAGACGACAGTCTGCTATACTTTTGATACTTAAATAAAGCTTCAAGTCATCGGCATACAACAGATATAGACAATACTTGATAACATCCTGTATATCATCAATGAATAACAAAAACAACAGTGGTCCCATGTTCCCTTTTCAACTTTTTTTTTGACGATACGATATTGCTAATAAGCTGGACGCTTGATGGCGACTCCTTGCCTACTGTCGATATCTATGTTAAAAATCCATCTAATACTCAATTCGTCAACTTTCTCTTGTTGACTGGCATGAGACATTACTGTGTGGTACCTGATGCTTCACGCAAAATATTAGATCTTGCTGTCTCAAATCATATATGTGAAGTTGTACTAACTCAATCACACCAGGGGGGCAAGTCTGGTTCAATCGGCGAAATCAAAACCATCCATGTTTACCCATATCATGGATATAATTATCATATTGAGTTCTATAATATGTTAGGATATTATAGAACTTCATATGAAAATTATATCCATGATATAGGTAGGTATTCATGAGGGTTTTGATTTCGCCGGTCGGACCAGACTTGCCCCCCTGGTCACTCCTAATACCTACCACAGGTCGTTATCCATTACCTTGAATACGTGTACATATAACAAGAAATATAATAGAGTAGGTACCTACATTTTTGGCCATCAATTAACCTTCTTTATATTTTTTATAAAAAAGAATATTAACCTTGCTATGTACATATATACCAAATAATAATAAAGAAAGGATAGATAGAAGTTGAAGTGTGGAAGAATTAACCGCTTCCCCCTAGCCGTGGCTGTGAAAAACTGCTTTCGATTAAATTAAGTGATCGCATTCGAGGAGGAGATTTTGTTCTTTTCCCCGTATGTATCCGGTGAGTAATCACTCCTTCGTTTGGTGAAATTGGTGACCCCGGCGTGATAGAACATACGACCTCAGCTGAGTGGGAATAATCCCCAATAACCTTTTGGTTCCGTAGAATGTCACTACCTTTTTAAACAATGACAACTTTACACACATTTTTAAATTTCACGAATATTATGAAATTTATAAATAAAATTTGCATTAGGCGTTATAAAAAGAGGCATTCGCATGTTTTAGAAAGAGAGAGCAAATTAATTAAATCTTTCTTGCGACTTTGGTTTACTGTGCACAGTGTGCAATGCACACTTATATTTTTGTTCCTATTTTGTTGCCAAGTGAGTGCTTTTGCAGACTCATTTTATTTTATTCAATTAACTAAGAACAGGACTTCTTCTTCCTAAACGTTTCGCAGTTTATTTATTTATGATATTTATTTATTTATGCAACCTCTTCGTCTTTTGATCTTGATTCATATCCACATCATATTTTAATTGATTTCTGTTACAGTACATACATATGTGCTATTACCTAAAATCAATAAGATTATGAGATGGAAATATTTTTCCTAGATATATCACTGGGGACATGACAATTGTTAATGTTTCAATAAAAAATATTTCAATAATCAGGGACGCGCTACACATTTATTTAAGGTTTGAGAATATCCAATGCTCCATTTCCACAATTTACGTTCTTGGGCTAAACTCTCCTTAGGTTCATGGTTTAATATTTAAATGTATTTAAAAAAAAATGACATATTATAATTTAGGTTTTTTTGTGACTAAATCTGTATATTTTAATGTTTCTGATTAGTCATCCTTTTGGGTGTAACATCCTTTTTGGGTGAAAAGCCTTTGAGAAAAAAATAAATAAAAATGATAACAGATGTGAAGTTGTATTCCGTCCGATAGATGGCCAGCTTATAACACTTATCTTCTTCTTCAACGTCTCTGATATCGGTCCACTCACGAATGTTGCGAAGCCATGATATCTGACGTCTTCCTATTCTGAGGCGTCCCTCTACATATTTTGCCCTTCAGTTGTTGTAACAGCCTGTACCTATTGCCCTATAAACCTTCCATCTCTCTTATGAGTACCTACCTCCACATTTGACCTATTATCAATCAAGGAAGTTTTCAGCATGCGGCGATGCAGTCACATTTCAAAAGGCTTCCAGACGGTTAAGCATATAGACCTTTATGGTTTAGGTTTCAACTCCATATACAGGGTGTATCATGCGGAGTGGATCAACCGAAGCATGGAGGTAGAGAACCTCAATACCTATCGATTTAATCCCCATGTATGTTCAGCGATATTGGGTGGTTCAAAAGTTATGTACACTTTTGTAAAATTTGAATAAAAATCGGATTTCATACTAAACTACATCACTGTACCTCAACTATTAGGTTTGCGATCATGATTTTTTTCAGGGAATAGTTCAATAGTGATGCTTATGGAAAATAATACCGTTGTGAGTCAGTACCTAATAACTTTAAAAACAAAAAAAAAATCTTTGCAAGCCTCAATTTTCCACTAACTTTTCAAAGGCTTTTGGAACAATAATTTCACATAACTTTTTTTTCCACTAATTATCTTAAAAACTACTACCATTCATAAAGAGCCAACTCTGCAAATTTCATTCGCCTTGTATTAGAGGATCATGTTGAAAAGTTCACTTAAATTGTACGAGTACCAACAATCGATATTTTTTCCAATATCGCTGAACATATATGGGGGTTAAATCGATTTGTATTGAGGTCCTGTACTTCCATGCTTCGGTTGATCCACTCCTCATGATACACCCTGTAGAAGTTTTTTTTTATTGAAAAACAATAAAAAACATAAGATAGTACAAAAAGGAAAAAAAACAATGATTCTGAGTCACGCCAAGTCTAACTTCTAGACTTGTCGGCGTGTTCTCAAGATGATCTCCCAAACAAACACACACTCCTTCCTATGTTACAAAAGTTATCTATTTAAAATAATAAAAATAAATGAAATGAGAAAAAAGTAAAATCGTTTGTGATCTTAATTATATATAAATCCACACCTCAATAGCCATTCCTTGACAAGCCTTTTAACATTATTTTTGCTTTGGAATTTTTTAATAGATGCCGGCATCATATTAAGCAATTTAGGTACATTATATTCTAACGTTCTCTTACCGTATTTATTATTATATTTTGGAACTACATGTCCGTCGTTAAATTTAAATCTAGTGTAATGCGTGTGTTGCGGTCTGTCTTTATATTCGTCCTTTAAAAAATGGTCAAGGATTGTTCTTTCCCTAAACAAGCCTTTAGCGGATAAATATTAAATAGCGGATAATTAGATTAATATTGAAATACACTGCCTCCCCGAAAATAATGACGAAAACCTTAAGAAGACCATTATAAACATCGCAGAAACTGTTGGATATAAATTGAAACATGAGGATTTAGTAACTGTCAATAGATTAACACCCCGCTACCGCCAACCCCTGCAGTCAGGATCAACCACTACCACCAGACCAAGAAATATTATTGCCCAAATCTCTTCGAAAAGGACAAAGGACGAGTTGCTGGCAGCAATAAAGAAGAATAAAGGCGTCAGTACTTCTTCACTGGGTCTTTCAGGAGAAAACGTCAAAATATTTGTAAACGATCATCTTACAACGAGGAACAAGCTGATCCTGAGGGCGGCCAAGGAATTCAAAAAGACAAATAACTATAATTTTTTGTGGGTACGCAACTCCAAAATCTATTTGCGAAAAAACGAGCTTTCCGGACCAGTTTGTATCTCCAGTATGAATCAACTAGCGAATCTTACTTGAATGATATTGCTTATTTTTTATTTCTGTTTGATTACTTCTATTTTCTTATTTTTCAAATCTATGTATATCTGTTGCTATTATATTGTATTATCTTATCGCTGCCAAATTTTAATTTCTATGAACATATTAATCACATAAACGTAATATCAAATACATTACATATATACACACATTACAACATCAACACCACAACCCATACTTACACAGGCGAACTTATGTTGAATTTGATTAGGCGTGCTGAAGGTGGACCTCTGACAAGCGTTTTCATTTATGTTATTCTTTTTAAATTTATTTCGATACATATATTTATATTTACGTTCAAAAATGACTGAAACAATTAGTATTTATTATCAAAATGTCCGAGGCCTGCGAACTAAAACTCATGATTTTCTACAAAGTGTACTACTACATAAATGATTATGACATAATTTGTATTACAGAGTCATGGTTGATAGAAAGTATTACCGACGACGAGATATTTGACAAACGTTACAATGTGTACAGACGAGACCGAAACATTACCCTTAATAATAGTTGTAATCACAATAATAATGGCAAATTAACCGGAGGAGGAGTTGCTATAGCAGTCGATAGAAAATACACCGCAAAACTTGAAAAAACGTGGCTTTCTAATGCCGAGGATATTTGGATAAGTCTTAAACTACATCTCTCAAAAAAGCGAAATTTTTCAATTCATTTATGTTGCACCTATATACCGGGAGTTGGACCGAAACTATCGGCTTCAGATAGATTGGCACTCGTCGCAAACCATACTGATAATATTTGTAAAATGACTACACTATTCCCAGACGATATTTTTATCGTATTAGGAGATTATAATATGCCTAGCATAACCTGGAATTCTTCCTTATACGTGTCCCCACAACCAAATAATAATGATCAGTGTTCTTCTTTGTTCTGTAACTCTATATCGTTGTCGAATCTAACTCAATATAACAATATTACCAATCATAATGGACGAGTTCTTGATATAGTGTTGTCAAATTTACCCCTTACCGTTTCCAAATCTTGTCATTCTTTGGTAATTGAAGACCTGCATCATCCTTCCCTCTTAATAGATTTCCAAATCCCTTTTCCCAAGACCGCTTTGAAAAATCCTCAGACTATACGCTTATTCCATAAAGCCAACTACGACATTATCAACGACTTCTTGACAAAAACTAATTGGTCTTCAGTAATAAACACTTCTGACATTAACACAGCACTTGACAATTTTTATTGTATACTGACAAACACTATAGAAACCCATGTACCAAAAAGAACAAAGAAGTCTGACAAATACCCAGTGTGGTATACCTTACCACTGAAAAAAATTATTAAAGAAAAAATATACTACCACAACAAATGGAAACGTGACAGAAACCCTCTTGATTATCAGACGTTCTCTCTTCTGCGAAAAAGACAAAAGAAAATTGCTGATCTCATCTTCAAAAATTACATTAACTTGATTGAAAACGGAATACGACAAAACGTAAAAACTTTATGGAATTATGTAAAATCATTCAAAAAGACACCAGACATTCCTGAGACCATGTTCTTCGGCAATGCCACCTCATCTAATGGAGTAGGCATAGCCAATCTTTTTTCCGACTTCTTCAGCTCAGTGTACATCACACCTAATAGTGTCACTAACGAAAACAACAGCATCGATAACCCTTATCTTATTAATTCCATCTCCATCGACTATAACAGTACGCTAAAATATCTTCTTAACATAGATATATCAAAGGGTGCAGGAAACGATAATATTCCTGGAGTTTTTTTGAAAAAATGCGCTCGGGTCCTGGCACACCCGTTGTGTTATATATTCAAATTGTCACTTATTAACGGCACATTCCCTGAAATATGGAAAACCGCTCTTGTTCATCCCATACTGAAAAACGGTGATAAACACGATGTCACTAACTATAGGCCCATCTCCAAACTCCCAATTATCAGCAAAGTGTTTGAAAAAATAGTGTATGATCAGGTTTATAGTAAAATATCTTCATATATCACCACTGATCAACACGGTTTTATGAGAAAACGTTCTACCACCACTAATTTAGCCCAATTTACTAGTTATCTTCATGATAAAATGGATTAGAGACTGCAAATAGATGCTATATATACTGACTATGCCAAAGCATTTGACCGCGTAAATCACCCAACTCTCTTGCAAAAATTGTCATTGATAGGTATACATGGTGACCTATTTAGGTGGCTTAAATCATATATTGATAATAGACACCAAATAACCTCGGTTAACGGACATTCTTCTAAATGTATTAGCGTGACATCTGGAGTTCCCCAGGGATCTCATTTAGGTCCCCTTCTCTTTAATATTTATATAAATGACATCGGAAAATGCTTTTACAGTAGTCAAGTATTATTATTTGCCGATGACATGAAAATTTTCAAAACAATCTCAAATTGCTCTGATTGTGCCGATCTACAGAAGGATTTGGAACGTTTATCCGTTTATTGCAATGAAAATTATCTTTCCTTAAATATATCTAAGTGTTTTTCTATATCTTTCACTAGGAAGATAAAAGTTGTAAAATACAATTATAAACTGAACAATGTAGTTTTACCGACGAAAACAGACTGCAAAGATCTTGGCGTACACCTTGATTCAAAACTTCTCTTCGACAAACATATTGAAATTATAGTAAACAAATCTTATAAAATGTTAGGCTTTATATTTAGAATCAGTAAATACTTTAAAAACCCCAATACATTAAAACAATTATATTGCTCTCTTGTCAGAGGTCAACTTGAGTACGCATCAACTATATGGAATCCCCAGTACAAGGTTTACATTCACTCGTTGGATCAAATTCAGAATAAATTCATTAAATATTCAAACTACCGTTGTAACAATACTTACCAACCTACTATACTAACTTCTTTGACCACGCGACGCACAATTTCAGACCTTATGTTCCTTCACAGTATACTAAATGGAAACATAGAATGCCATGAAATTCTTACCAATATCAAATTTAATACTTCTACTCGCCGGACAAGACATACGTCACTTTTCTTCTCCAATATTTGTAAAACAAATGCTTCCAAAAACGCTCCGATTAACAGAATGATAAACTTATTTAACTCTTATGAAAAGCATGCCGACTTAGACATATTTTTTGATTCACATATAACCTTCAAAAATAAACTTATATCTAACTTCGTGACATTATAACAATTATTTACAGATTAATTTTATTTTTCCCAACCACCCTCAGCAATATATTTTCTTATTCTTCTCAACTCATGAATCTGTCAATATATGTTCGTCTATCATGTATACACATGCACACCCTCTCTCTCACACACACACATACGCACCCACACACTCACACTCTTTCTAGATATCTCTTTCACACACACATGTATTACTCTTCTCTCATACGCGCACCCCACTAATTCACACTTTTTTGATGTATTATTTTGATATTAGGTATAGTACGTAAGAGGTACATGTTATTTCTGTATTTTTATTTATTTAATTTTAATAATTGTATGCATGTACTGTGTGCTGTCCTTTGTAAAATAAAATAAATAAATAAAAATAAATAAATAAAACATTCAATTTTTTTAAAATAGAGTGAGATTTTATTACGCGCCGCGGTACAAACATTTATTTTAACGAGTAATCTCAGAATTGATTTTTGTGCGAGCATGACTTTTTTCAAATTGGTATTGGTACAATTACCCCAACTACTTATACCATATCTGATTACAGATTCCGCCAAAGACTTGTATATTAGTTTGAGTGTGGTCATGGGTACAAAGTATTTTATCCTAAATATCTTACCAGCTATGGATCGCAAACGTTTACAAATTTTATTTACATGTAGATCCCACTTAAACCTATAATCAATAGTTAAACCTAAATATACAAAACTATTTACAACATCTATACACGGACAATCACAAGAGATGGGGAGCTCGACATTTCTATGAATACATTGGTGATAAAGTATAGACCATATCACCACGTGCTGCCTTATTTTAAGGTTTAAGCCATCGTCCCAAAACAATAATAATAATAAATAGAAACAGAAGGATTTATGATAGCGATACAAGATAGAATAATAATGTGCTTGGAGTAATTTTTAGTTTTTATGATTCTATCTTGTATCGCTATCATAAATCCTTCTGTTTCTATTTATTAGAAACAGAAGGATTTATGATAGCGATACAAGATAGAATCATAAAAACTAAAAATTACTCCAAGCACATTATTAAAGATACATCAGTAATTGATGACTCTTGTAGACGATGTAATAAAAACAAAGAGACAATAGAACATATAACTGGCGGATGTTCTGCTCTTGCACCAACAGAGTATACACATAGACATGATAATGTTTTCAAGCAGATACACATCGCTTTAGCAAAAAAATATAATTAAATAGATTCTCCACCACCTTGGTTTCAATATTCCCCATTGGCAGTTATTGAAAACAACACACATAAACTTTATTGGAACAGAGATATAATTACAGATAGAACCAACCTACACAATAGACCCGATATAACATTGATTGAGAAAAATACAAAACAAACCCATTTAATTGAAATATCTATTCCTAATACAACAAATTTAGAACAAAAATATACAGAAAAAATTCAAAAATACCTCCCTCTAGCAGAACAGATCAAAACCCAATGGGGACAAAATAAAGTTACAATAATACCATTTATTATATCATCTACAGGAGTTGTACCAAAAAATATAAATGAATCTATTAAGAAACTTGATCTGCCAAATTTTATAATCACACAGATTCAAAAGAGTGTGATTATAAACACATGCTCGATAATTCGAAAATTCTTGTTATCACCACCATAAACATTATACATAATAACTAATCAACTTGAGAACTCCTCCGTTGTTTAGTTTTTTTGCACCGGTTAACCCGTGAAAAGATTGAATAATAATAAAAGACTTTTATTGCTTTATACAACGTGGCGGACTAATTGCCCGCAGGCAATCTCTACCAGTCAACCACCATGGTAAATACAGCCAGTAACAGGGATAGAAGAATACAAATAGAGAAATAGAAAAAAAAAAATAAAAAAATAATTAAATAAATCAATCATAAATTAAAAATACAAAATAAATAACAAAACAGTGTCTTCGTTTTAAAAAAACATCGTGCGAGCTGTCTCCATACGGCACCTTATAGTTCTTTGTCAGAATCTAAACCATCAGTGAGAAGATTTACAAGATATTTAAAAGTTTTGACTCTTTCTATCTTTCAAGTTCATATGATAAGTTTACATGAGACTGTCGGCTGAATATCATAAACTTGGTCTTTTATAATATATTCATGCTCAGACCAAACTCTTTCCCAGTAATATTAATACTGGGAAACGCTTGTGTGAATAATATTGCATGGCTTAAATAAATATGTATATCTTCCAAGTTAATAGCTTTCACAAGAAAAACTTACTATAAGGGCATTCAAAATTGGTGAATGTTGCAATTACGTAGAATAAACACTATGGGCCGTATTTATAAACCATTCTCAGTGCTTAAGTCAATACTTAGCACACAGAAATGTATGGAATTTGTCGTGCTAAGCATTGAGAAAATTCTAAGTACGTTTTATAAATTCGGGCCTATAAAACCAGCCAAATAACAGGTTATAAGCTATTTGAGAATATCTTTGTGATTTTTCTTGCGTTCATACACAGTCTCCTCCTACATCTCTATAGAAATGTTCCAAAAAATACGTAGGTATAGTACATACTTCTACATGTATGTATGTTTCAGTGTTCTCATTTTAAAAAGATTAATTCCAAAAAATAATGACTTTTACCCCAGACAAGAACTATAAGATATTCTAATCAATAAATAATGAAAGAAAGCTTACTATTTTTGTTTCCATACTTTAGAAAGTACAAACAATGAATGACTTATAATAATGTTTTTTCTTGCTTCAAGCCACGTGTAAGTTATTACGAAGGTTTGGCTGTAAATTATTCAGAATATCGAAAGTGGGGTTGAATTATTCACAAGTAATACGGATTTTTCCGTTGAGAACCACTGTCGCTGAGCTCCTTTTCGCCTCCTCATTAATATTTCAAGTCTTGGAATCAAGCCCTCGCTGGGGGTGATGCCGATGTTTAATTCATTTCTGTTAATCCGATCATATCATCGCCTTCGTAATGAAACTTTCACTATCGACTGCGTATCAACTAGTGACTTGCAAGTATTCTTGGTCCCTCGAGACTTGTAAGACCAATAATAGGACGGCGTGTGTCGCTACAAGACCGGAAATCTTGGAAGGTATATATGAAAAATATCTTGCGGCCTGAAATTTTTATATTTATAAAATATGTCTTAACGTCTAATTTGTCTAATTGTCTTATGTCTATGTAAGGAATGCTAGTTATTAGGAATTGGGGCCATTTTTTAAATAGTGAACAATGAACTACAAACTATCGACATTATTTCATAAATTGATGAATTTCGTCATAATTCGTTGCAATAACTGAACTCGAATAGAAAAATTAATACTATTCACCCGTTCACAGTAAACCTTCAATATACACGAACCAATCGCTTCTCGAACTCTTTTATTAACAAAGCAGCCCGGCTGTGGAACGGTTTTCTGTATTCTGTCTTTCCACCTTCTCACAACACGGGTTTTTGAAAAATCCGAATTCATAGCAGATGCTCATGAAAATATGAATTCTAATTGAAAAATATGAAAATATGAGCAGGTGCGCTTCTTCGATTAGAGTTTAATGGACCCAAACCTTAATACCAAGTGTTCCCTACGTATCCATGTTCCTGCAACCTTGATTCTGCACCTAATCTCCATATCCGGGTCAAAGGTCTCCGAAAGAATACTTCCGAGATACTAAAATGTATCCACCTTATTTTTATCCTTGCCCTTTTATTTCAAGGAAGAACCGTTGAACAAATACCGAATTCTACGGAATAGTATAATGGACTCAAATCCTTATAGCTAGTAGCACCTTTGTAGCCATGTCAAAGCGAGTGGGATTTGGCTAACGATTTTCTCCTCACTACCGAGTCGCTCAACAAAGTAGGCATTCAAATTTTGTATGAAATTATCAGCATTTTCATGAAATTAGTTTGTTGTTATATTTTTGATTTAAAGGTATTATTCTGATAACTTGTTGATTTTTCAATGTCATTTTAAGAAAGAGAGATCTTTTTAAAAAAAATAAAATAAATATAAAAATAACGAATTTTAGGTTTCCTGAGGTTGGAGTCACTTTGAAAATTTATAGATCAAAAAATCCTTATCCTTCAATATCTAATGGAGTCTAAGCGAGTATAAGTTATAAAAATTTGCGAAATTTAAAATCGATATCGATTTTACAATCGATAAAGTAGAATAAACATGCCGTACATAGCACATAGTACACACATTTACACAGATAATTTGTGATGAAACTTTCTGAATACAATCTCAGCATTATACTGGTTGATAATAAATCTCCAATAAAATAAAAGAGACACCGTCTGTGCGAGACACCGTCACCTTATTTATAAGGACTGTTGCTTTCATTGTTTACAAATAAACTGATTTCTCAATAGACGACGTTATAAAAACGTTTCTTCATTACTTCATAGATGGCAATAGTACTAATGTCTTATTTTCAGGCGAATTGTTACACATTATTCAAATATATATTATAGAACTCAATAAGAAGGCATTATTGGTGAATGTTTCGCAAGCGCATAAAGTGATTACGTAAACCACCCTATAACAGGTTGTAAGCACTGTAGGTGCCTTGAGCTCCTGGTTCTTCTATAATATCCCATCTTCGTCTCTATTGAGATGTTAGTAAGTTTGTCAAAAAAAAAATCTATATTTTGTAAATATTATCAATGTGATTTTGACTCCAATTTAAAAAATAAATACTTCATAGGATTGATGAAAAGAAAAAGTAGGACTTGCAGTATTGCTGGTTTATTCGATTATACATATTTAGCAATACATGTTAAAAATATTTTTTCTTCGGAATATTCTTTATAAGTACCTATCGAGGACGGAAAACTTCTTGAACGATGACCGGTCGTGAACGAGGCTGGCGTAAGAATGCAGGCGGTAGCCAGCGCAGCAAATTAGCAGCCACGGGAATTTAATTCATACTTTGCCTCTCTACGTCACGACCGACCAGTCTGCAAAGGTTGCCATGTAGCAGAGCTACATAATGTATAGTTGAAGAAAACGTGCCAAACTATAGGTAAACTCTTAAATCCAAATAAATAATAATATTCAAAGATTTTTTGTATTCTATACAAAACATCATGATTTAAGGGTAGGATAGTCTTGAATATCCTATTCTGACATATATGTTTACTCATCTTCCACCCATCGCACTTGAAGTTTTGAAAAATAAAAAAAAAATCGTGAATAACATACCTACTTCATAATATCACGTTGTGTCTACAGATTTATATGTATGTTGAAGCCACGGTGATATCACGCAACCTTTCATTTCTATTTATTGAATAACATAATTCATAATATCACGTTGTGTCTACAGATTTATATGCATGTTTAAAAGCCACGGTGTTATCACGCAACCTTTCACTTGTATTTAGTGAATGACATACTTCATAATATCACGTTGTGTCTACAGATTTATATGCATGTTTAAAAGCCACGGTGATAGCACAAAATCTTTCACTTCTATTTAGTGAATGGCATACTTCATAATACTATGCTGTGTCAGCAGATTTATGTGCAAATTTAAAAGCCATGGTGATAGCACAAAATCTTTCACTTCTATTTAGTGAATGGCATACTTCACAATACTATGCTGTGTCAACAGATTTATGTGCAAATTTAAAAGCCATGGTGATAGCTCGCAACGTTTTACATGTATTTAGTGAATGACATACATACTTAATAATATCATGTTGTGTCTACAGATTTATATGCATGTTTAAAAGCCACGGTGATAGCAGGCAACCTTTCACATATATTTAGTGAATGTTGTACTTCATAATATTTTTGTTGCGTCTACAGATATGTATGTGTGAGATATGTGAGTGAAAGAGATAGCATGTCTGTGTGTGTATATAGTGTTAGATTGGACGCGCGGGCGGCCATTCATCGTTTCACCGTTGATAGTACTACCTCCGTATAACCGTATATATAGATTGACCTTGAATTGTATATTGTATATTTGATCGTGTTGTTATAATAAAGTGTAAAAGAATAGACATCTTTTACTTGCAAATAAGCAGAGTTTCACCCCAACAAATAGTAGTGTACAAGGATACTGTACTGGCGCAGTCTGGAACAAATCTACGCAGAAAATTTGGGATTTTTTTCGAAAAGGAAAAAATTCGGCAACAAAACAGGCGACAATATTTTTTTTTCACTGTAAAAAAAAATTGGAGGTACAAGTTCGTACAAGTGTACATAGACACTGTAGTGTACGAAAAAAAAGATCTTCAAGGAAGCAGTATTGGCTGAGGAAGACAGGAGTCTTCGGGATAAATACTACTTCGGGAGATTTTGGACTGGACTTCAAGGGGACCAGAGGGGACCAAGGAAGACCAGGAAGGACAACGGGAACGAGAATCAGAGAGGACCAGGGGACCACAAGGTTGGACAAGAGGATTGGCTGCTTGCTGTGAACGAGCGTCGAGCAGAGGCAACGGAAGAGGACCAGAGAGCTGGAAGACTAGGATTCGACAGAGACGACTTCTGCAGAGACAGGGTTGGGCCGTAGTGCAGGTTCAAGCGACTGGATAGGATCGAGTTAAGATAAGTGTATTTTTCTTTTCTTGTCTGTAGGTATTCTTTTTTCGGTAATATGGAACAAAGGAATCTACCGCTTTTCAATCACGAGAGTGATTTGTGGAGTGTGTTCAGGGTACGTTTTGAGCAATTCATCATAGCTGATGATGAAAAAATGTCTGAATCAAGGAAGAGAGCAATATTTTTAACCTCTTTGTCTGAAAAAACTTTTGTTTTATTACAAAACTTGTGTGTACCAAGAAAAGTTACTGAAGAAAAATTGTCGAAATTATTTGATCATATGGATAATTTTTGTAATGAAACTGTTTCTCCGTATATTGAGAGAGAAAAATTTTATTGTATGAAACAGTCTGAACATGAATCAGTAAAAGAGTTTGCTTGTAAATTAAAAGAGCGTAGTGTTAAATGTCAATTTAATGATCGTCTGGAAGAATCTTTGAAAGATATTTTTATTATCGGTTTGTGTAATAGTCAAATAAAAGAAAAGTTGTATTTGGAGGACGAGAAAAAGGGTTTCTCTCAAATACTTGAATATGCAAATGTATTGGAATCGGTATTAAAAAATAAAAATATGATTAAAAGTTGTAAATGAGAAATTTGTGAAATCGAAAGTAAACAGATTAGTAGGTATGATAAAAATAGTGCACATAGAAGGAATTTCAATGAAGTTGATAAGAAAAGGAATAGATCAGTATCACCGCATGTTAGTTATAGGAATTTAAAATGTTTTGCATGTTTATCTGATAGTCATTTAATTAAAGATTGTAAATTTAAAAATTTTAAATGTAATAAGTGTAGAAAAATGGGTCATATTGCGAAAGCATGTAAAAACGATCAGTTTGGTAAAAGCAAAAATAGTATTTTTACTATGGAAAATAATACGAACGTTAATGTTGTATGCAATACGGAAGGTATTAATGAAATTGTAAATCCATTCATGATTAATATATGTATTGGTAGTCAGATTATTCACGCGATGATTGATACAGGTGCTAATGTATGTATAATTCCGAAAGATATTTATTTTAAGAAGTTTAAAAATTATAAATTGAATAAACCGACAAGTATTTTAAAATCATACGACGGTAGTATTTTAAAATGTATTGGTGTGTGTATAATGGAAGTAACATACAACAATATCAAACAAGTGATTGATTTTTTCGTTGTAAACAATGTCAACAGTGTAATATTGGGTAGAAATGTTATTCGGAAATTCACCTTATTGGTTGATAGCCAACCACTGACGAGAATTCTTAGTGAAAAAAAGAATATACCGACGTTAGCAGCAAATATGTAGATTGCAAAGATACGGGTTAATTTTGGCTGGTTTTAATTACGAAATTAAATACATTAAGTCTAAAGATAATTGTTCTGATTATTTATCGAGAGTACCGGTTAGTGAACCAGATAATAGTTGTGATAACTTGACAGACAATTATTTAAATTTAATATGTGACAGTGAACGAATTTGTATAAACATTGAGCAGATTAGTGAGGCAACTAGTTGTGATGACGTGTTAGTGTGTATTATGTCTTGTTTACAGACAAAATGGCCGGATAAAGTTAACAAAGACAGTGATTTGTGGCATTTCTGGATAAAGAGAAATGAGTTATCGATTATAAAAGGGTGCATTTTGTGGAATCATAGAGTGGTTATTCCGTCAATCTTAAGAGATAAAATTTTGTGTATGTTACATAGATCTCACCTTGGTATTGTGAAGACAAAAGATCTTGCAAGAGGTTGTTTATTGGCCGAAAATTGATAGGGACATTGAAGAATTAGTTAGAGAATGTTTTGAATGCTCAAAAATTGCCTCATCGGAACCAAAAAATGTATTGACAAGCTGGCCTAAGGAAGAGTCGGTTTGGACGAGAATACATATTGATTTTTTTGGATCAATTGCAGGTAAATCATTTCTTGTTGTATGTGATGCATATTCAAAATGGATTGAATGCTTAGAAATGAAGAATATTAATGCGTTTTGCACCATTAAAGCATTAAAAAAATTATTTTGTCAATTTGGATGTGTCAAAACGATAGTATCGGATAATGGTAGTGCTTTTATGTCAAATCAATTTCAGAATTTTTGTGTTGAACATGGTATAAAACATGTAACGTCACCAATATTTTCACCTTCTTCCAATGGTCAAGCGGAAAACACGGTGAAAACTTGTAAAATGTTTTTAAAAAAATATTATTTAATAATATAAAATTTATGAGTGATTATGAAAATAGAATTGATAATTTTTTAGTTGATTATCGGAATTCTCCGCATGTTTCAACAAAGGTTGAACCATCAGTTTTAATGTTAGGTAGAAAACTAAGGACGAATTTTGACATTTTCATTCCTGAATTTAATTGTAATGATAATAATGATAATGATGATATTATTGGACATAACTTGTTAAAAAGCCAAAAGAGGCAGCATTATTATTATGGAGGGAGAGAGAGGAAGGAATTGAAAACAGGTCAAAAATGTTGGGTAAAAGATTACAGGGTAGTAAACAAACCAACATGGGTTTTGGGACAGATTACTAGGAAAATTGGGAAGGCAATTTACTTGGTAAATGTTCTTGGTACTAGTTACACATGGAAAAGACATGTTAACCAATTAAGAACCACAAGTGTAAAGTGGTCAGATGGGGGGTAGATATGTAGATGTTCTCATAGTTCTTGTGGGTCTCGACTCTGAAGCTTATGGATTGCTTGAGTTTGGACCCGGACACCCCAGTTCACTACTCGGATGCTAAGTTGTGTTTCCTCTCGTTTCAGGTTATCGGGAGGGTTGCCTGGAGGCAGGATGGAGGAACACTTGGACACTCGATCCTGGACATCGGTTATCCCTGCAGGCCAGTGTGAGGGATGGATGTCAGAGGTTAAGTGTGGAGGAGTGTGAGATATGTGAGTGAAAGAGATAGCATGTCTGTGTGTGTATATAGTGTTAGATTGTCCGCGCGGGCGGCCATTCATCGTTTCACCGTTGATAGTACTACCTCCATATAACCGTATATATAGATTGACCTTGAATTGTATATTGTATATTTGATCGTGTTGTTATAATAAAGTGTAAAAGAATAGTCATCTTTTACTTGCATAATAATAAGTGTTCCACCCCAACAAATAGTAGTGTACAAGGACACTGTAGTATGCATATTTAAAAGCCACGGTGATAGCACGCAACCTCTCACTTCTATTTAGTGAATGACATACTTCATAATATCATGTTGTTTCTACAGATATATATGCATATTTAAATGCGATGATGATAGCACGCAACCTTTCACTTCTATTTAGTCAATATTATACTTCATAATATTTGTTGTGTCTACAGATATGTGTGCATATTTAAAAGCCACGGTAATAGCACGCAACCTTTAACTTCTATTTAGTGAATGACATCCTTCATAATATTATGTTGTGTAGTTTATGTAGTATAGATTTACTACATAAACTACGAAAGATGTACTACCTAAGTACATTATTGTAGGTTGTATCTACAGATATGTATGCATATTTAAAAGTCATGTGATATCATGCAACTATTCAGGGGGGTAAGTCTGGTTCGACCGGTGAAATCAAAACCCCAGTGATTACCCATATCATGGATATAATTATAATATGGAGTTCTATGACATCTAAAAATATTGTAGAACTCCATATAATAATTATATCCATGATACGGGTAATCATGGGAGTTTTGATTTCACCGATTGAACCAGACTTGACCCCCTGTTCTATTTAGTGATTGTACACTACATAATTTTAGATTGTGTCATAAATTTATAATGCATATTTAAAAGCCATGGCGATAGCACACAACCTTTTCTCCTATTCAGCGCATGCGATATCATCGTGTTGATAAGGTGTCGTTGACGTGTGACTCTCTACTTTCAGTGCTCTCAACTACTTACGCTATGTATGTATGTATAACTTTGCATTATGAATGCTACTCGCATAATAATATGAAGTTATAACAGTGGAAGTGCAAATCTGATATAACAGAAATAGCTGTTAAACGGTCTCTCTAGGATCGTGTGACCTAGTTGAGCGGATTGATGTTATCATATCACTACAGTGATTCGAGACAGTCAATTTGAATGTGGAGCTGTATATATATCTTTATACATTGTACAGAATTAACTCAGAAGCCGATAGACTCATCAGAAGATGCACGTTGTTAGGAAAATTTCAAAGGAATATTGGAAATTTATCGCATGGTTGGATCGATTTTATAAGCTGATAATGCAGTTAAAAGTACTAGATTCATACTATAATATAATAGTGATGTTACGAATGTCATATTTTTGACATTTATGATTGCGAATAATCATAAAAGTAATAAAAACACTTTCTTTCGCTTTACTATAATTTTTTATTAAGTTGAAGTTAAGATCAAATTAAACGTAGTTAAAAATCATATTGAAAAAATGGCCAACTTATAATTTAGAAACTCTAAATAACAAACACTAACTCAAAACTATCTACTATGCTCTTTCCCAGCCATTCTTTTTAAGCTATATGATTCCCAGTTGGGGAGGTAACCATACCTTACTTAAGCTACTACTACTTTATTTTTTTAAATGAATATGTCCTTGTTAAACAAGTCCATATACATCTTCCTACATTCCCTAAAATAAGCATAAATGTTTGTGCTATAGGCAGGATCCAAACTCGCGACCAAGGATTACTAACACAATGCGCAAAACCGCTCTGCCATCGACCAATCTTAAACCTGACTTCATTTTTTTTAATAAAAAAATACCAGAGAGGCTATTCAGTGAATAAAATGTACTAGACGGAAGACAGCTGTTGATAAGTCAACCCTCACTTTCTACATCAAAACCTTAAATCACCAAACGACAACCAGCTACTCACATTCACACAATACTAGACTAGAATAATTACTAAACCTCGATGAAATACCAAAAACTAAGACAACATATGATCAAAATAATCACGAGTATTTAAAATAGATAAATAAACGTAAAATATTTAACCTCTTTAAAACTGACTTTCTATCCATAAGAACATACTCACATATCAATTTAAAAGATATATCAAACAACTAGGTAATTACAAAAGACAGATAAAAAACTGAAAATTTATTTTATATTACTAGTTGCATGTAACACATGAGATCCAACTGTCGATAGCGATAGTATGTATAGTTGAAGAATATGTACCAAACTATAAACCCATAGATACAAATTATTGAATATTTTCAGATATTTTGTTTTCTATACAACATATGTAGGTATGTATGTCAAGATAGGATAGTATGGAGGAAGATCCTTTTTCCTACCCAGAATATGCAAATAGCATGATAGTATGTATGTATGTTTGGAGATGAAGTATCAAACTATTAAGTCTTCTTACATATTGTGTATAGGCGACTGCCATACAAAATGTATGAAGCGATGTCGTCACTAAATACAATTTTAAAAAAATTGTTAAAAAAAAATTGAGATCTTCTACTACAATTGCAATATTTTTTATAGAAAATTAAATTATCTAGTTGGGGTGTTTCGGCTTTTTTCGATAATTGTAAAAGTTTTGGAAATATAGGCAGTTAAACTCATAAATTTATCATAAAAAAAATATTTTTCTTAATAAAAAATGTTTGAGAAACCCTGGAATTTTTTTGAAAAAACTAATTTGAGATTTTATATTTGTCTATGTTTGTACCAATTTTCAGCGTTCTAGCGTTTATGGTTTCTGAGATATAGGGAAAAATAAAATAAAAATTCAAAAGTTGATAACCCCTGACTGAAACAAAAATTCAAAATTCCGAGTATAAAAGTTTTGTAGGCCTGTAACTGTTTATATATTCTGAAATTTTAGGCTCTGTAAATTGAGCGGATCAAAAGTTATAAGGGGGGGGGACACACACACACACAGACACACACACACACAGACACACGAAATGTTCTACTCCGAATTCTGAGTAAATCCGTGTATGGAACATATATGCTGCGAAGCCTCTAAGTTGGTGTTTTTTGACTTCAAAGTTGGAAAAGCCATGAAAAAAGTAGACCTCTCCATACAATTCTCGCGTATTCTGGCTTGATACATTGTCGATATGTTAAGAGAACAAAGTTCTCCTGAACAAATCGACAGTTGGATAAAACAAATAATAGAACTGATTTACATAACCCTACTTTGGGACAGGCATAGCCTAGTAGAGTAGCCTAATCCACAAATTAAATAAATCTATATACACTGATGACTAAATATTTTAACGTTTAACTTAATTATAGTGTTATACATTATATTATTTACTGTATCAACTTATATTTTTGTAACTGAATATTAACTTCACCGTAAGATATTTTTTCCCCTTTCATATCTTTTATACATGATGAAATTCCTGACGAAAGTCTTGAAAGATTGTGCATATTAATTTTTTTACCTATTTTCTTACTCAATTTGTTTCCTGTATAATTATTGTATTTATTTCTTCTCGCTTACTTTACTGTAAATTAATTTATCGTAATTGATACTTCCTCTATCGACATAGTTTAGTTTATTTTATTAGTTAATACTTTTTGTACAAAGCATCAAATTTGTAATATTTCACGTGTATGTAAATTCGTAATTGAATTCATCTATATTTAAAATATTATGCAATATATTAATTGAATTGACCATCAAATAAAAAAAATAAAATTAAAATAAAATAATAAAAAATTGTACCGGCATAATTTTTTTTCTGCTGGAAATCTATCTAAAGGATTTTTGAAAAAATAAATAAAATAAATATGTTGATTGAACATATAGTTTTTTTTGCTGTTGGCAGTTCTTAGGGAGAACACATTATGGCCAATTGGCCCTTTGTGATACCACAACTTATAGTTTAGGCAGTAGGTACTTATAAACGACACATGTTCATTGTCTGTAAAAGATTAGCTTTGTAATTGCGCCATAAACCGCTTGCAGTCTGTTGAGTTGATGATAATTGGGCCAACTAACAAATACAGCAATACAATAATCCAGCCAAGACACGTTATGATTTACATATATTGTCGCCTGTGAACATCGCCACTCCAGATTAACCACAGGTGTTAATTAAGGTACCTCCGGCTAGTGACCAGGCAGATCAATAATATCAGAATTAATAATAATTGTCTATTTACTTTAAAAAACAGATAACATTGGAAGAATATTAAAATATCTTGAATTTTTACAAAGAAAAAAATAAAATCTATAATAAAGTATATATCTAATACTAGTTGCATGTAACACATGAGATCCAACTGTCGAAGGCGATAGTATGTATAGTTGAAGAATATGTACCAAACTATAAACCCATAGATACAAATTATTGAATATTTTCAGATATTTTGTTTTCTATACAACATATGTAGGTATGTATGTCAAGATAGGATAGTATGGAGGAAGATCCTTTTTCCTACCCAGAATATGCAAATAGCATGATGGTATGTATGTATGTTTGGAGATGAAGTATCAAACTATTAAGTCTTCTTACATATTGTGTATAGGCGACTGCCATACAAAATGTATGAAGCGATGTCGTCACTAAATTCAATTTTAAAAAAATTGTTAAAAAAAAATTGAGATCTTCTACTACAATGTTAATATTTTTTATAGAAAATTAAATTATCTAGTTGGGGTGTTTCGGCTTTTTTCGATAATTGTAAAAGTTTTGGAAATATAGGCAGTTAAACTCATAAATTTATCATAAAAAAAATATTTTTCTTAATAAAAAATGTTTGAGAAACCCTGGAATTTTTTTGAAAAAACTAATTTTGAGATTTTGTATTTGTCTATGTTTGTACCAATTTTCAGCGTTCTAGCGTTTATGGTTTCTGAGATATATGGAAAAATAAAATAAAAATTCAAAAGTTGATAACCCCTGACTGAAACAAAAATTCAAAATTCCGAGTATAAAAGTTTTGTAGGCCTGTAACTGTTTATATATTCTGAAATTTTAGGCTCTGTAAATTGAGCGGATCAAAAGTTATAAGGGGGGGACGGACACACAGACACACAGACACACACACACACAGACACACACACACAGACACACACACACACAGACACACGAAATGTTGTACTCCGAATTCTGAGTAAATCCGTGTATGGAACATATATGCTGCGAAGCCTCTAAGTTGGTGTTTTTTGACTTCAAAGTTGGAAAAGCCGTGAAAAAAGTAGACCTCTCCATACAATTCTCGCGTATTCTGGCTTGATACATTGTCGATATGTTAAGAGAACAAAGTTCTCCTGAACAAATCGACAGTTGGACTAGTTGCATGTAACACATGAGATCCAACTGTCGATAGCGATAGTATGTATAGTTGAAGAATATGTACCAAACTATAAACCCATAGATACAAATTATTGAATATTTTCAGATATTTTGTTTTCTATACAACATATGTAGGTATGTATGTCAAGATAGGATAGTATGGAAGAAGATCCTTTTTCCTACCCAGAATATGCAAATTGCATGATGGTATGTATGTATGTTTGGAGATGAAGTAACAAACTATTAAGTCTTCTTACATATTGTGTATAGGCGACTGCCATACAAAATGTATGAAGCGATGTCGTCACTAAATTCAATTTTTAAAAAAATTGTTAAAAAAAAATTGAGATCTTCTACTACAATGTTGATATTTTTAATAGAAAATTAAATTATCTAGTTGGGGTGTTTCGGCTTTTTTCGATAATTGTAAAAGTTTTGGAAATATAGGCAGTTAAACTCATAAATTTATCATAAAAAAAATATTTTTCTTAATAAAAAATGTTTGAGAAACCCTGGAATTTTTTTGAAAAAACTAATTTGAGATTTTGTATTTGTCTATGTTTGTACCAATTTTCAGCGTTCTACCGTTTATGGTTTCTGAGATATATGGAAAAATAAAATAAAAATTCAAAAGTTGATAACCCCTGACTGAAACAAAAATTCAAAATTCCGAGTATAAAAGTTTTGTAGGCCTGTAACTGTTTATATATTCTGAAATTTTAGGCTCTGTAAATTGAGCGGATCAAAAGTTATAAGGGGGGGACGGACACACAGACACACACACAGACACACAGACACACACACAGACACACACACACACAGACACACGAAATGTTCTACTCCGAATTCTGAGTAAATCCGTGTATGGAACATATATGCTGCGAAGCCTCTAAGTTGGTGTTTTTTGACTTCAAAGTTGGAAAATCCGTGAAAAAAGTAGACCTCTCCATACAATTCTCGCGTATTCTGGCTTGATACATTGTCGATATGTTAAGAGAACAAAGTTCTCCTGAACAAATCGACAGTTGGAATATGAATTCACCCATTTTTTTGGTAGGTATATGTTGTCTTCCACTATTTACCTTTGTCTGCCTAACTAGGAATAACTAGTTGCATGTAACACATGAGATCCAACTGTCGATAGCGATATTATGTATAGTTGAAGAATATGTACCAAACTATAAACCCATAGATACAAATTATTGAATATTTTCAGATATTTTGTTTTCTATACAACATATGTATTTATGTATGTCAAGATAGGATAGTATGGAGGAAGATCCTTTTTCCTACCCAGAATATGCAAATAGCATGATGGTATGTATGTATGTTTGGAGATGAAGTATCAAACTATTAAGTCTTCTTACATATTGTGTATAGGCGACTGCCATACAAAATGTATGAAGCGATGTCGTCACTAAATTCAATTTTTAAAAAAATTGTTAAAAAAAAATTGAGATCTTCTACTACAATGTTAATATTTTTTATAGAAAATTAAATTATCTAGTTGGGGTGTTTCGGCTTTTTTCGATAATTGTAAAAGTTTTGGAAATATAGGCAGTTAAACTCATAAATTTATCATAAAAAAAATATTTTTCTTAATAAAAAATGTTTGAGAAACCCTGGAATTTTTTTGAAAAAACTAATTTGAGATTTTGTATTTGTCTATGTTTGTACCAATTTTCAGCGTTCTACCGTTTATGGTTTCTGAGATATATGGAAAAATAAAATAAAAATTCAAAAGTTGATAACCCCTGACTGAAACAAAAATTCAATATTCCGAGTATAAAAGTTTTGTAGGCCTGTAACTGTTTATATATTCTGAAATTTTAGGCTCTGTAAATTGAGCGGATCAAAAGTTATAAGGGGGGGACGGACACACAGACACACACAGACACACACACACACAGACACACACACACAGACACACGAAATGTTCTACTCCAAATTCTGAGTAAATCCGTGTATGGAACATATATGCTGCGAAGCCTCTAAGTTGGTGTTTTTTGACTTCAAAGTTGGAAAAGCCGTGAAAAAAGTAGACCTCTCCATACAATTCTCGCGTATTCTGGCTTGATACATTGTCGATATGTTAAGAGAACAAAGTTCTCCTGAACAAATCGACAGTTGGATTATTTTACTAGTTGCATGTAACACATGAGATCCAACTGTCGATAGCGATATTATGTATAGTTGAAGAATATGTACCAAACTATAAACCCATAGATACAAATTATTGAATATTTTCAGATATTTTGTTTTCTATACAACATATGTAGGTATGTATGTCAAGATAGGATAGTATGGAGGAAGATAATTTTTACTACCCAGAATATGCAAATAGCATGATGGTATGTATGTATGTTTGGAGATGAAGTATCAAACTATTAAGTCTTCTTACATATTGTGTATAGGCGACTGCCATACAAAATGTATGAAGCGATGTCGTCACTAAATTCAATTTTTAAAAAAATTGTTAAAAAAAAATTGAGATCTTCTACTACAATGTTAATATTTTTTATAGAAAATTAAATTATCTAGTTGGGGTGTTTCGGCTTTTTTCGATAATTGTAAAAGTTTTGGAAATATAGGCAGTTAAACTCATAAATTTATCATAAAAAAAATATTTTTCTTAATAAAAATTGTTTGAGAAACCCTGGAATTTTTTTGAAAAAACTAATTTGAGATTTTGTATTTGTCTATGTTTGTACCAATTTTCAGCGTTCTACCGTTTATGGTTTCTGAGATATATGGAAAAATAAAATAAAAATTAAAAGTTGATAACCCCTGACTGAAACAAAAATTCAATATTCCGAGTATAAAAGTTTTGTAGGCCTGTAACTTTTTATATATTCTGAAATTTTAGGCTCTGTAAATTGAGCGGATCAAAAGTTATAAGGGGGGGGGGGACACACAGACACACACACAGACACACACACACACAGACACACACACAGACACACGAAATGTTCTACTCCGAATTCTGAGTAAATCCGTGTATGGAACATATATGCTGCGAAGCCTCTAAGTTGGTGTTTTTTGACTTTAAAGTTGGAAAAGCCGTGAAAAAAGTAGACCTCTCCATACAATTCTCGCGTATTCTGGCTTGATACATTGTCGATATGTTAAGAGAACAAAGTTCTCCTGAACAAATCGACAGTTGGATTACTGATTTAAGGCAGCCAATTATTTTTTTGTTAATTTTATAGTTTTCTTCCAGAAGACAATTCTTTTCCTCAAGAAAAAGATTGACCATAAATATCTAGTAAATTAGGTCAGCTAGTACAGATGAGAAAACATAGAAAAAAAGTACAAGAAACAAACAACAAACTACATCACATGGAAAAATACTTTTTACTACATAAAATATATCAAGATATACATAGTATAATGTATGAAACATTTTTAAACATAAATATACGTTGAGTTTAGTTCCAATTGTTTGCATCACTTAGTTGTAAGACTTAGTACTTACTCTTATTTCATTACATAATCAAAATTAAGGATTACTTAATTTTGAAAACATTGGTACTAAAACAACATGTAAATTAGATTGGATCCTTTTTTTTTAAATATCGGTTCAATACTCAACGTTTTAAGATATTTTTCCATTCATTTTAGATTTAAAATAATGCCTTTCTCGACGTTTCGCCCCAATCATAAATCAACATCCGACTTAAGTACAAGTGACAGTCCTCGCCTTAAAACATGTTTTCGTATGGGGGGGTGTTATTTCTCCCTGTCTCGGAATTTTCACCCTGGCAACAAGATCGGCCCCTCTAAAAAAATATTTGCCAAATTATGAAAAATAAACCCGGGGGCCTTCCACCGACTTTTCAGGAAATGATATTTTAATTGGAATGTCAGTGTGTATTTTTATTTTTATTATTTGTACTTGTAATGGGTTTTAGGTGTCAAAAATTCAAGGGAAGGACGTTTGGACGTCCAGGCGCCGCCGCTGCGCCACCGAAAATTTTAAGCATTTTTTAAATATAAGAGGCAGTGGAAAGTGATATATTCACGCAGAGGTTCAACAATTTGAGGTTGGGTTAATTTAAGCAACGGGTTTGACCTTTTTCCAACCTCACCGTTACGCGATTAATACGGGTGCTTCTAAAAATGTTACAAAAACGTAATTCGGGTCTCGGGCGAAACATTCACTGTGGTGAATATGAAAATTAACATGTACATTCACTTAAATGATTCAACTCGATTTTTACAAAGCCGTCTCCATAATATTGGAAATGAATATTCTCATATATAAAGGTGACATTTTAATGCTGTCCAAACATAAATACAAACAGACGATACATACATTTTTTTATGAAATTTATACATTTTTAAGTTGTGATTAATTCGATGCAGATTCGAATATTTATAAATATGTAATATTTGTTAATTTCCATCTTGTATAAAAATTGCACTTTATAAATAAGTAGTGTCACGAGTAAATAAATATGAAGGTACATACATACATAACATCACGTCATGTTCAAAACGGGGAAGGCAGAAAGAACCGATTGCCATACACCTCTTGAATTCAACAGTATTATGTACCAAACTGAAAGATCAAAAAATAATTATCATATCTCCTTGTTCTATCGCTATCCTTTATTTTGCTATGGAGATTTATTTTGTCGTTTTAATATTTATCTTTGTAAAATAGGTATAACCTTTTTTGTATTTTCTCGCTTTCATTATTTTGTTGTGGTTATAGTTTTGTCATACTTTGTTATCTGGTTGGTTGGAAGAAATTGCCTTATGGTAATAAGCCCGCTAGTTTGTATTACATCTATCTGTTTATATTAGGTATGTACAAAAATATAAATAGAAAAATAAAATCATATATAAATTTACAAACACACAAACAAACGAACGAACGAACAAATAAATTAAAAAAATAATAATAATTAAAGGAAAAATTTAATAAATAAATTTGGTCAAACAAATGGTTGAGTATTGGTGATTTGGACGCGGATTTAGAAGGTTTTATAATAGCAATTCAGGATAGAGTAATAAAAACTAAAAATTATCAAAAATATATAATAAAAGACATAAATGTAGTTGATGATAGTTGTAGGAAATGTTTGGCTTTTCCGGAAACAATCGATCATATAATATCGGGCTGTTCTTTTCTCGCGCAATCAGAATATACATTTAGACATAACCAAGTAGCAAAAATAATACATCAAAATTTAGCTATTAAATATAAATTAATTGACGCGATAAACATAAAACCATATTATGAATATGATCCGATTTCATTTTCAGAAAATAATAATATTTCGCTTTATTACGATAAAACAATATTAACTGACCGGTCAATTCAACATAACAGACCCGATTTAATAATACATGATAAAATCAAAAAAATAACATATATTTGCGACGTGGCTATTCCAAATTCTAGTAATATTATAAAAACTTTTGATGAAAAAATTAGAAAATACACCGCTTTAGGTAATGAGATTAAAAGACTTTGGCATTCTCGTAAAATAATAATATTACCGTTCATTATTTCAGCCACTGGCATTATTCCAAAATCGTTAATCCGTAATTTAGAAATTATAGATTTATCGAAAAATTTAATAATAAAAATGCAAAAAACGGTAATTATGAATACATGTAGAATCGTTAAAGATTTTTTAAACGTTAATATTCGGGAATCAGTAGGGTTGTTAGGTAGTATAGAGACCTCCTCAGAGCCTAATCCTTTGATATGTTAAGTATCTGGATGGGTGAACTATTCCCAATTGAAAGCTTGATGATGCGTTTGTTGCATTTTATTTTGCTCTTTTAAATAATTTACAATTTACGCATTGATCTGCTAATTCTTTTGAGGAAGTGTATAATGGTAATAATAATAATTGAGTGTTATTATTTGTAGTGCTCAATTGTTATTAATATCATTAGTAAATCGGCCAGCGCCGTATAAAAAAAAAAATAAATAAAAATAAAAAATAAATAAAGAATAAAAATAATTATATGTATGAGTATCCAATAGACGGAAATGGGAAACCCAGGAAGAGGCCTATATCCCGCAGTGGAGTGAAAGGGGCTAAACAGAAGAAGAAGTTTAGTATCCAATTTGTTGCTTATTTTTTAAATAATCTCTTTCCATCTCACCCTTTTCGAATTAAAGGTTTTAAACTTAACAATAGCAAAAAAGTAATTTTTAAGTATTTTAGAATAAACTCTTATCCATCTAACTCAATCCCAATTAAAGGTTTTATACTAAACGATATTAACACACTTGAACTTTCAAGGAAAATGTTTTGGATTGAGAATACATCCTAATCTATTCATAATCTCGAATATTGATTTGCGAATTTCTAGCTGTTTTCTCTCCGTTATAATTACGTTCTTTGAGCCATTACGACAGTTATAATACAACTCTCGGCTTTAATTTCAACTATAACAATTGTTACATTATAATTGTTGAGTAAGTTGTTAATAGCAATAACAAAACCTATTTTGTATTATTCCATACTAATTGACAAAATTAATATAGCCTAGATGTTAATGTTGGCTTTAGTATTGTCTATTACGAAAGCGACATTATGTAGGTTTGAGAAGTGACAAAATTATAGTCTTAATTAGGTCACGTTATTTATACAAGACAAGTTGGGACAAACGAAGAATTAAAGTAAGTGTTTAACCAATGGCATTTCTTTAAGCTTAAGTAAGTCTTGTTACTCCTAGATATTATTTAGGCAACGACGTTTTATTTTATTTTAATTACCAACAGAATAGTAATTTTTTTAAGTTTTTTGGATAAATTTTCAGGATTCGTCATATTAACTGAGACAAATTATTGCATTGCCTCACGGATAAGATCAAAATCTTGTGTTCGGTGAGGGATTCAAGTGATAACAGAACAAATAAACTTTATAATATAAAGGCAAAGTATACAAACATGTTATACAAAAACGAAACACGAAAGAACAAGTCAAACAAAAAAACAGGTTTTTTAACGATTTCGCTCCATATATTTAAATATACTAGTTGCATTTAACACATGAGATCCAACTGTCGATAGCGATAGTATGTACAGTTGAAGAATAAGTACCAAACTATAAACCCATAAATACAAATTATTTAATATTTTAAGATATTTGGTTTTCTATACAACACATGTACCTAGGTATGTATGTCAAGATAGGATAGTATGGAGGTCAGTCCTTTGATCCTACCCAAAAAGTGAAAACAGCATGATGGTATGTATGTATGTTTGGAGATTAGTATCAAACTATTAAGTCTTCTTAGATATTGTGTGTAGGTGTGTAATTCAATTTTTATAAAAATTGTTAAAAAAATTGAGATGTGCAAATATAATGTTAATGTTTTTTATAGAAAATTAAATAATCTAGTTGGGGTGTTTCGGATTTTTTCGATATTTTTATAAAAATTGGAAATATAGGCAGTAAAACTCATAAATTTATCATAAAAAAATATTTTTCTAAATAAAAAAATGTTTGAGAAACCCTGGAAAATTAAAAAAAAATGAATTTGAGATTTTGTATTTTTCTATGTTTGTACCAATTTTCAGCGTTCTAGCTTTTATGGTTTCTGAGATGTATGGAAAAAAAAGTATAAATTCAAAAGTTGATAAGCCCTGACTGAAACAAAAATTCGAAATTCTGAGTATAAAAGTTTTGTAGGCCTATTACTGTTTATATATTCTGAAATTTTCGGCTCTGTTAATTGAGCAGATCAAAAGTTGTAAGGGACAAACACACACACACAGACACACACACAAAACTCACAGTAAATACACATAAAGTCACAGAGTAAATCCATGTATGGAACATACGAGTATATGCTGCGAGGCCTCTTGTTTGTGTTATTAGCATGCAAAAAGTCGACTACGCCATACAAAATGTTCCTTCGTACACGCATAATAATGTCGATTCATTCAGAGAATTGAATTATCATGAACGAATCGACAATTGGATTATGCTATACGCCAGAAGTTATCTACATATCCACCTACACCAAAGATTGTTAAATCCATGATCAGTTTTTGTCTGAATTTTTAAAAATCTATTTTTATCGACAAACTTTCTTTAACATCTCAACAGAGTCGAACCAGGAACTCGAGGCACCTACAGGGCTTATGACCTGTCATCGACTGGTTCTTCTACAATATCCCAACATCGTCTCGATTGAGATGTTAAAAAAGTTCGTCAGTAAAAATATCATTTGACTCTTCCGAAAGGGAAAAAAATACAATGTTTGCGTATATGCAATTAAAAAACATTCGATTTTAAAAATCTTTTATCTGTAATAATTGATTAAAGTTTTATAAATAATGTCTATAATTGAAAATCTTTTTCTTCTTCCTAACCTCTTCCCAACTTATCGTAGACTGTTGGAGTCAGCTTTCTTCGTCCTCAGGCTGTACACTCATGTTAATTCTTGTTTCATCAATTGTGAACTCCTTTAAAATAATTAAAATCCTTTATTATTATTATTTATTATTTAACATTTTTTTGATTCTACGTGAATTTAATTTATGCGATAGGCCTATTACACCTTGTTAGGGTATTTACGATCCCTAAATGCCCTAAATAAATGCCGTAAATGCCCTAACAAGGCGAAATAGGCCTATCGTATAAATAAAATTCATGTGGAATCAAAAAAGGGTTTTACTTTTAATTATAGACATCTTATTTCTGTTTTATTTCTTTTGAGAGATGAGTGAAATATTTTGTTATATTATTTAATCAAAACTATTGTGTTGTCTTCCAGAATGTAGTGGATTTTTTAGAGCAAAACAATATCTTTTAAACGTATATTTCCGAACACCTCTATAAATGTTTAATATTTTTGCAATTGTTAAATAATTTACGTACTTAGTTTAAACTATTTTATAAGAACCTTTAAAACGGTTAGGTATAACCTGTTAATATAATTATACCTATTGTTAATTCATATTGTAAACTGTTGGTTCTATAAAATCAAAAAAAATAAACTCTAAAATCTACATTGATTTATTTATTCACACCATAACGGCAAATCAGCATGTCGGCCTTCTTTGTCTCAGTTGGTTAGATACCTGACTGCTGATTAAAAGTCCAGGGTTTGATTCCCGGCGGGGATACAGTTTTTGTGGTAGGTATACCTACTGCGTTGAGTGGTTGCGCATTGCACAGTATATCTCTTTTAATCCTATGTCTCTATTATGGAGGATGATTTCTTCAATAATAACGCACTATTCGCTACCTACCGGCTGTGTGCAGAATGCCCTCCATCTTATCATGCGCCATAAATATAATGCATTCATCTATCTCGCACACTGGTACCTATGTCCTTTCCACACATCAAATAGAATATTACAGTTTTTAATTGTAGGTATTTTCAGTCTGCATCTCCATAGTCTCCAGAATGTGGCTTGTAAGAACATGTTACTGAGTGCGTGTTAAATTCATATGTAAATACTCATACCTAATTCTCTTGATATGAATAAACAGATTATTAAAAATAAAAATAAATAATATGTATTTTTTTTTCATTTATTTTATTTCCATTTACGGCTTAATAGCCTTTTACACAAACAAGTATATATTATATATTAAAATAAAAAAACAAATTAAATTAATAAAAAATAACAACAAATAAATACAAAAAAATGAAAATAAGAAATGAATTAAAACGTAAAAAATAAGTAAAAACGTAAAAAATATGTAAAAAATACTGAAAAACATGTAAAAATATGTAAAAAAAAAATCTTTTCTACTATTTATATTTTCAGTAATGTCGCGGTATTTAAATTTAAGGTGTCTACTGTAATCGAATATTTTTATTATTGCATATGCGCAAACATTGGATTTTTTTCCCTGTCGGGAGTCAAAGATATTTTTTAACAGATTTTTAATTATCTCAATAGAGACGAAGTTGGAATATTTACTGTAGGAGAACCGGGAAATCAAGGCACCTACAGGGCTTACGACCTGTCATCGGCTGGTTTACGTGATCACTTTATGCGCTTGCGCAACGTCACCAATTATGCCTTTTAATGAGATCCCTATCAATTCAATTTTGAAAGTTCTATATATTGTAATACTGAAATTCTTTTCGCTTGAAAATAAGGAATTTTTACTACAGCCATCTATGGGTGAAATTATGAACAACAATCTTATTATTTTTATTTATTTTGTTGGAACGCCATCTATTGAGAGAATTGGTTTTTCTCTCAATAGATGAGAAAGAGAATTGAGAATTGGAGATAATTAAAAATCTGTTAAAAAATATCTTTGACTCCCGACAGGGAAAAAAATCCAATGTTTGCGCATATGCAATAATAAAAATATTCGATTACTTACACATTGGTACAAGTAGGTAAATAAGACAAAAATGACCTTATAAGTCTGGCGCAATTCAGGGGTGACTTCTATGCGAAAAATGCATTGTCACCTCAGATATAAGAATTGTAGCTTTCATTATTTACGAAAAACCAATTCTCTCAATAGATGGCGTTCCAACAAAATAAATAAAAATAATAAGATTGTTGTTCATAATTTCACCCATAGATGGCTGTAGTAAAAATTCCTTATTTTCAAGCGAAAAGAATTTCAGTATTACAATACATAGAACTTTCAAAATTGAATTGATAGGGATCTCATTAAAAGGCATAATTGGTGAACGTTGCGCAAGCGCATAAAGTGATCACGTAAACCAGCCGATGATAGGTCGTAAGCCCTGTAGGTGCCTTGATTTCCCGGTTCTCCTACAGTAAATATTCCAACTTCGTCTCTATTGAGATAATTAAAAATCTGTTAAAAAAAGTGTCTACTGTATTTAAAATGTAAGTATTTAAAATGAATTATAAACGTAGCATTCTCCCGTTTTGTTTCAGGTAAGCGATCCAAGAGAGATATTCGATTCAACTTATGCAAATGAATGTAAATATAACAAGGTAAGTGTAACCTACATATATACAGTGTACCTACATTGGTACTTTCCAAACGTTTGAGAAATAGGTTGAACCAAAATTAATTTCGCATTACATCCACAACACACCTACATACATGTTATATAAAACGATTGTAGGTATACATAGTTCTCTGGAAAATTGTGTTTCCTTAGGTTCGGAGTAGTATTAATATTAGACAAGGCACGTAACATTTAAATATTGATGAGGATTCTTACAAGAATTAAATCACTTTCCGCCAAACGCATCAAATAAATACTAGACAGCCACGTAGTATTGAAAATTTACACATGAGTACAGGAATCAAATCTCTTTCGGCCAAACGCATCATATTTTTGTATAAGGCAAGTCACATAACATTGAAATAAATGAGGATTCTTCACAATAATTAAATCACTTTCGGCCAAACGCATCTTTTAAATAGGTACTAAACAAGGCACGTAACATTGAAATATCGATGAGATTTTTTTACAATAATTAAATCACTTTTTTTTTTTATTTAATTTTATAGAATACAACAGCATTACAATAAAGATTTATACAGATATACAGAGATAATTTTTATGTTGCCAATTATAGTATTCTAAATATATTAAGTACATACACATTTATTAACAATTATGAAGACAGGATGGGAAAAGAGAGAGGTAGGAAGGGGAGTGGGGGGAAGCATCGACCACTAGAAACTCATATTATGATTTGCCTCACGTGTCTCAATGTATGAAGAATAGTAAATTAAAATTAAGTTAAAGTTAATGTTAAAGGGGCACAATTAAAAAGTTAAAGATGTGAACACTAAAACAGAGCACAGATTAACAGACTTTCCGCCAAACGCATCATATAAATATTAGACAAGGCACGTAATATTGAAATATTAATTAGGTATATAAAAAAATCAAGTCTCTTTCGGCCAATCTCATCATATTTTTGTATAAGGCAAGTCACATAACATTGAAATAAATGAAGATTCCTCACAATAGTTAAATCACTTTCGGCTAAACGCATCTTTTAAATATTTAACAAGGCACGTAACATTTTAATATCGATGAGGATTTTTTACAAGAATTAATTAACATATAATTGAGAACCAATAACAGGAATCAAGTATCTTTCGGCCAATCGCATCATATTTTTGTATAAGGCAAGCCACATAACATTGATATATGTAAATGAGAATTCTTCACAATAATTAAATCACTTTCGGCCAAACGCCTCTATTTGACAAGTTACGTAGTATTGAAATATTAAAACGTTATATACAACAATCAAATCTCTTTCGGCCAATCGCATCATATTTTTGTATAAGGCAAGCCACATAACATTGATATAAATGAGAATTCTTCACAATAATTAAATCACTTTCGGCCAAACGCCTCTATTAGACAAGTTACGTAGTATTGAAATATTAAAACGTTATATACAACAATCAAATCTCTTTCGGCCAATCGCATCATATTTTTGTATAAGGCAAGCCACATAACATTGATATAAATGAGAATTCTTCACAATAATTAAATCACTTTCGGCCAAACGCCTCTATTAGACAAGTTACGTAGTATTGAAATATTAAAACGTTATATACAACAATCAAATCTCTTTCGGCCAATCGCATCATATTTTTGTATAAGGCAAGCCACATAACATTGATATAAATGAGAATTCTTCACAATAATTAAATCACTTTCGGCCAAACGCCTCTATTAGACAAGTTACGTAGTATTGAAATATTAAAACGTTATATACAACAATCAAATCGCTTTCGGCCAATCGCATCATATTTTTGTATAAGGCAAGCCACATAACATTGATATAAATGAGGATTCTTCACAATAATTAAATCACTTTTGGCCAAACGCCTCTATTAGACAAGTTACGTAGTATTGAAATATTAAAACGTTATATACAACAATCAAATCTCTTTCGGCCAATCGCATCATATTTTTGTATAAGGCAAGCCACATAACATTGATATAAATGAGGATTCTTCACAATAATTAAATCACTTTCGGCCAAACGCCTCTATTAGACAAGTTACGTAGTATTGAAATATTAAAACGTTATATACAACAATCAAATCTCTTTCGGCCAATCGCATCATATTTTTGTATAAGGCAAGCCACATAACATTGATATAAATGAGGATTCTTCACAATAATTAAATCACTTTCGGCCAAACGCCTCTATTAGACAAGTTACGTAGTATTGAAATATTAAAACGTTATATACAACAATCAAATCTCTTTCGGCCAATCGCATCATATTTTTGTATAAGGCAAGCCACATAACATTGATATAAATGAGAATTCTTCACAATAATTAAATCACTTTCGGCCAAACGCCTCTATTAGACAAGTTACGTAGTATTGAAATATTAAAACGTTATATACAACAATCAAATCTCTTTCGGCCAATCGCATCATATTTTTGTATAAGGCAAGCCACATAACATTGATATAAATGAGGATTCTTCACAATAATTAAATCACTTTCGGCCAAACGCCTCTATTAGACAAGTTACGTAGTATTGAAATATTAAAACGTTATATACAACAATCAAATCTCTTTCGGCCAATCGCATCATATTTTTGTATAAGGCAAGCCACATAACATTGATATAAATGAGGATTCTTCACAATAATTAAATCACTTTTGGCCAAACGCCTCTATTAGACAAGTTACGTAGTATTGAAATATTAAAACGTTATATACAACAATCAAATCTCTTTCGGCCAATCGCATCATATTTTTGTATAAGGCAAGCCACATAACATTGATATAAATGAGGATTCTTCACAATAATTAAATCACTTTCGGCCAAACGCCTCTATTAGACAAGTTACGTAGTATTGAAATATTAAAACGTTATATACAACAATCAAATCTCTTTCGGCCAATCGCATCATATTTTTGTATAAGGCAAGCCACATAACATTGATATAAATGAGAATTCTTCACAATAATTAAATCACTTTCGGCCAAACGCCTCTATTAGACAAGTTACGTAGTATTGAAATATTAAAACGTTATATACAACAATCAAATCTCTTTCGGCCAATCGCATCATATTTTTGTATAAGGCAAGCCACATAACATTGATATAAATGAGGATTCTTCACAATAATTAAATCACTTTCGGCCAAACGCCTCTATTAGACAAGTTACGTAGTATTGAAATATTAAAACGTTATATACAACAATCAAATCTCTTTCGGCCAATCGCATCATATTTTTGTATAAGGCAAGCCACATAACATTGATATAAATGAGGATTCTTCACAATAATTAAATCACTTTTGGCCAAACGCCTCTATTAGACAAGTTACGTAGTATTGAAATATTAAAACGTTATATACAACAATCAAATCTCTTTCGGCCAATCGCATCATATTTTTGTATAAGGCAAGCCACATAACATTGATATAAATGAGGATTCTTCACAATAATTAAATCACTTTCGGCCAAACGCCTCTATTAGACAAGTTACGTAGTATTGAAATATTAAAACGTTATATACAACAATCAAATCTCTTTCGGCCAATCGCATCATATTTTTGTATAAGGCAAGCCACATAACATTGATATAAATGAGGATTCTTCACAATAATTAAATCACTTTCGGCCAAACGCCTCTATTAGACAAGTTACGTAGTATTGAAATATTAAAACGTTATATACAACAATCAAATCTCTTTCGGCCAATCGCATCATATTTTTGTATAAGGCAAGCCACATAACATTGATATAAATGAGAATTCTTCACAATAATTAAATCACTTTCGGCCAAACGCCTCTATTAGACAAGTTACGTAGTATTGAAATATTAAAACGTTATATACAACAATCAAATCTCTTTCGGCCAATCGCATCATATTTTTGTATAAGGCAAGCCACATAACATTGATATAAATGAGGATTCTTCACAATAATTAAATCACTTTCGGCCAAACGCCTCTATTAGACAAGTTACGTAGTATTGAAATATTAAAACGTTATATACAACAATCAAATCTCTTTCGGCCAATCGCATCATATTTTTGTATAAGGCAAGCCACATAACATTGATATAAATGAGGATTCTTCACAATAATTAAATCACTTTTGGCCAAACGCCTCTATTAGACAAGTTACGTAGTATTGAAATATTAAAACGTTATATACAACAATCAAATCTCTTTCGGCCAATCGCATCATATTTTTGTATAAGGCAAGCCACATAACATTGATATAAATGAGGATTCTTCACAATAATTAAATCACTTTCGGCCAAACGCCTCTATTAGACAAGTTACGTAGTATTGAAATATTAAAACGTTATATACAACAATCAAATCTCTTTCGGCCAATCGCATCATATTTTTGTATAAGGCAAGCCACATAACATTGATATAAATGAGGATTCTTCACAATAATTAAATCACTTTCGGCCAAACGCCTCTATTAGACAAGTTACGTAGTATTGAAATATTAAAACGTTATATACAACAATCAAATCTCTTTCGGCCAATCGCATCATATTTTTGTATAAGGCAAGCCACATAACATTGATATAAATGAGGATTCTTCACAATAATTAAATCACTTTCGGCCAAACGCCTCTATTAGACAAGTTACGTAGTATTGAAATATTAAAACGTTATATACAACAATCAAATCTCTTTCGGCCAAGCGCATCATTTATTTGGATTAGGCTTGCCTCACTGTGCTCACTTACGGCTTTGAAACATCCGCATTTACTAAGAAAATGATTGAAAAGCTAAGAGTGACACAAAGAGCGATGGAAAGAAGAATGTTGAATATCTCGCTAAGGGACCACAAAACTAATGAATGGATTAGGAAGAACACATGAGTAGCGGATGTGGCCAAAAGAATAGCGGAGTTAAAGTGGAGTTGGGTGGGTCATGTATCTCGGATGTCAGATGGACGATGGACAAAAATTGTGATGGACTGGAGGCCAAGAACGGGAAGCAGAAGCGTGGGAAGGCCTCAGACCAGATGGTCTGATGACATAAAAAAAGTGGCAGGTCCTGAATGGGAATGGCAAGTCCAAGCGGGTGGCCTTTGTCCAATACTGGACTATAGAAGAGGCTGAGTAAGTAAGTAAGTAAGGCTTTCCTCATAACATTGGAATGTTATTTTTTTGTAAAAATATTGTCTTAATAACAAGTAATCAATTAGAGGAGCAATTAAGTTTACAGAAATAGTCACTGAGGAACATTAATGAGTATTCTTCACCAGAATTAAATCACATTCGGCCAAACGCATCGTACGAATATAATACAAGGCTCGTAACATTGAAATTTCAACGAATATTACCTATATACAATAATCAAATCGTATCAAATTTTTGTATTGGGTAAGCCACATAACATTGAAATATTTATGAGGATTATTTAAAAGAATGAAATCACTTGCGTTCAAACGCATCATATAAATACTACACAACTCGTGAAACATTGAAATATTAATGAATATTTTATACACAAATTAGATCACTTTGGCCAAACGCATCATATTTTTGTATTACACAAGCCACGTAGCAATGAGATATCAAAGAGGATTCTTTGCAAGAATCAAATTACTTTGCGGTCTAACGCATCATATTTCTATATACGGCAAGGCATGTTGCATTTAAATATTAACGAGGATTCATTACATCATCAAATCACTTTGGTAAAACCCATCCTTTATTATTCATCGTCATTACGTCCGCTCCTTTTATGAAGCATGTGTTGGTGAAAAAGTCTCCTTAGAACCACGGAGATGAAGACTCTACGGCCCATCGCAGGAGTAACCCTCCGAGATTAAATGAGGAGCTCCGAAAGGAAAATTTGTGATGTTGAGGACGTGGTGCGATGGGGTAGAACAAGAAAACGTTTCTGGAGAGATCACGTGGGGAGAGCAAGCTCAGACCGAGTAGTAAGGATATCAGCTGATGAACATCCTACAGGTAGCAGACCTCTAGGAAGACCGCCCAAACGATGGAGGGACAGCTGGACTTACTTCTGCCAAGAACTACAGAACATAGTCCTAGCTGAAGAAGAAGTGTTCGTCATCTAGTTTCTTCAGGACTCAAACCGCTCCCGAATTTCATATTTTCGTTTAAAAATTACCTTTCTGACGCCTGCTCACATTAAAATGATCGACTGTTACTATCAAACTATACCTAGCTACCCCATGATTCCCCGTTATAATGGTAGGTTCTTAGCGAATCGGATCGTATTGGTATTGAATTCGCAGTGATATTTGATCCAACACAAATTAAAAAAAAATGACGCGAAGTTTACTATCATTCTATCTTTGTGAAAAACTAAACAAAACTAGGTTTTTTTTCTAAAAATATTTTCGTGAAAATACACAGAATTTTTTTATGGCAAAATAGTTTGTAAAGTAAAAGTTTCGCATAATATGGAGTTATTTTACTTTTTTACGTAAAAAAAACAAAGATCACGTTTGTTACGCTAACTTTCTTGGTCTATTTTAATTCAAGAAAAAAAGTATACTAGAGAAAATACCTTCGAAGCCACGAAAATCACTCAACAATTCAAGAACACACGTGCCCACCCGGACCGCGTATTGAATATTAAAGAAAAAAATAACGTAAACAACATCGTATCGGTGAAAGGGTTTTCCCCTTTATTGTCTTCATCAAAAACAAACAATTCATATCAAAAACCGTTCCTGAATTTATGTTTAACTTACTTGGGTTTTTACAATACAGCGATCAAGGATCCCTATTTTTTTCATCGTAGTTTCTATTTTTTTATTTAATTTCTTATACAAGCCAATTCATTCAGTTGAAATGAATACAATCAATAAAAGCAATATTCGAACATGGACATGAAACATTCTTTCTTATGTGACTACCTGTTAAAAATATTTTTTTGTTGATTATTTTCGATTCAATTCTGCTTATAAATTAAATCTTGAGTTTGAAAGTAACTGTGAAATGAATATGTATTAATTATTTTATTAATTATTATTTTAGTCATTTTACCATTTTTGTAAGGTTAAGGGAAGTAGTATGTATGTATACTTCCCACTTGTAATTTTGTTGCTCTAAACAAATACAATTCTAGCTTTATTGTCATATAAAAATATGAATATTTTATCAACGATATGTCATAATTTCTAATTACAAGTGGCCAAGGACAAAATGACAACTTTACATTAAATATTGATAATGAAAACATTGAAAAAGTTAAATGTATGAAATATTTAGGTATATTGATAGATGATAAATTGAAATTTGATAAACACTGAATATATCATGAAAAAAATGACAAAAAATTGGTTTCTTAAAAAGAATAAGAAATAACTTAGATAATAAAATAGAACGATGTATGACAGGGTAAGAAATGAGAACATAAGGAAAGAATGTAAGATGAAGAAAGATATCATTAATAGAATGAAAGTGAACACACTGAGATAGTTTGGCCACATGGGTAAAATGAATGAGGAACGCCTGACGAAGAAAATATACAATGCGGATAGGAACGGATTGAGAGGCCGGGGCCGCCCAAGAAAGGGATGGCACGACCATGTAAACGATATTCTGAAAGACGGAAATGTTAGAAGCATGTACATACAATAGACGAACATGTATGAGACGATGCATGAATGTTGACGAGGCGATGAATGTGTGCCAGGATAGAAAGATATGGCGTTCGGTTCTCTCTGCCTACCCCGTAAAGGACATGGCGTGATGGTATGTATAAGATTAATTTTTAATTCACTTGTAATTCCCCATTTAAATTATGGTTCTAGTGTCCCTTTCCTCTGCAATGAAACTCAAAATAGAAAATTACAGATCATTCATAATATGGGAATGAGAACAATTTTAAAATGTAACAGATACACAAAAATAAACCTAATGTTAAATAAACTAAAATTAATGACAGTAAAGCAATACATTATATATTATTATTATAACTTTGATTTTCAAACTAAAAAATAATATGCTTCCAAATTATATGCAGAAAAATATATTATTCAATGCCAATGTTCACACTTACTCTACGAGAGGATGTCAGGATTTTAGACTTCCAAAAACGAGATTAACAAGTACACAAAATAGTTTATACCATAAAGGTCTTTAAAAATATAATAGTTTGCTACCAAACATAAAACAAACCACGAGTCTTGCCACCTTTCATAGGCTAGGTGCTGAGCACATAGTTAAAAATTATTAATGTTCTCCATACTTTACATTGTTTTAATAATTTAGTGTCATACCTTGTACCTGTACCAGAATTTTTTTTTTTATTTTATTCAGAAATACAACAGCTTATACAATAATATGATAATACAGTAAGATAAAATTGTTGTTGATAACGCCAATTACAGTATTTCCTAGTGGGTGTTACAATATAATATAACATAACACAATACAACACAATGCAACACAATACAATACAACAAAGTGTAACATAACATAATATAATCTTCACTGCTAGACTGCCCATGGAGATGGATACGACGTGATGGGACACACTGCGGGAAGGGGAAGGGGGGGACGTATATATGTAGTAAATCGGCCCGCGCAACGTGCGACCACAAACATGTATCAAAAAAAAATTGTATACTTTTTGTTTACACTAGATGTATTAATTTTTGTATTTTTTTACGTCAAAATAAAAGTTACTATTACTATTATAATTTTGCTCCGCTTAATTTGCATCTTATATTTTGTAATCAGAAAATTGTGTTATCGTTTTGAGATGAAAGTTTTGCTGATTTTGGGATGTTTATTTTAATTGTGGCTTCAAAAAATCCGATAAGTGGTTTTTCTAACAACAAATTGATGTTTTCACATGTTTCGAATTATTTCATATTATGTAACATGAGTAAGGTACACTATTCTTAGGGAACTATTTATTCCGAGAGTATTTTCAAAAAGAATAATTAACACATTAAAAAGTTGTTACATGTTTTATTACAATGGCCATAATACGTACAAAACCATTATAAAACTGTTGTACACCTTCTGGTATAGTGCCGCCTATCAAAGGATGAAATACTGTCATAATTTTTGTATTGTAAGAGAAATATTGCGAAATATTAGTCAATTCAGTTTTTTCAAACACTGAGGAATACATTTATTATAAACAATGTTTTGTTTAAACAAAAATTTCTTACCCCATCCTATATTATGTTAAATTATAATATTTCTATGAGTTTCAACGGGACTGCAAAATCAGTCGAGTCTATAGTGCATACACAAGTCTAGTAATTGATTGAGGTTCTATCGTTTTATATGAAAATTCACTCTAAGGATGTCAATAGTGTCTTGTTAAAATTCATAATAATCTTTACCGTTTGACAGACGGAGAGATAAGGCGTAGGAATCGTGTAGAGTAATAAAATAAGAACTTGAAATATTATTTTGTAAACATAAGTATAAATTTTACAAGCAAGTCAAAAATGAACTTATAATAATTCTGGCGCAGTTTAGGGATGATATATGTGCGAGAGCATTGTCACCTCATGTATAAGGACTGATACTTTCATTGTTTACAATTTCTCAGTAGATTCTACTTTCTTTCTTCGTTACTTTTTAGATGGCGATGGTGTTTTTCTGTTTATTTTCAAACGATCAGTTTCTCATTATTAAAATATACATAAATTTCGAAATTGCATTGATAAGGGAACTCAACAAGATGGCATAATTGGTGAACGTTGCGCAAGCGTATAAAGTGATCACGTAAACCAGCCGAAGTCAGGTCATAAGCCCTCTAGGTGCATTTAGTTCCTGGTTCTCCTATAATATTCCAACTTTCTCTCTATTGAGATGTTAAAAAAATTGTCATAATATTGCCATAATTTGATAAAATTGCCAAAAAATATTATTTTGTCATATTATGTCCCAAGTTTATAAAGAGGCAATATTTCTTAGCATTTCCTTAGGATACCTATGGGTCAATCCATTTGAAATCACCCAAGCCCTGTGCTCATCATTTTTGATTTCTCTGAATTTTTTACCATGTGTTCCCTATAAATAGACAGTCACAAAACATAATTTGAAAAAAATTAAAAACCCATAGTTTTTTTCTGGCGGCCATATTTATAATGGCGGGTGGGCAAATTTTAATGAAAAACGTGATTTCCGAAAAGTTTAATTGCCAAGCTATTTTAAAAGATATCAGATTAATTCAAAAACCATTGTGTTCAGCAGGAAACACACTTTATGCATACATTTAAAATTAAAATTATTATATCATGCAAGAGAGTCATCAAATTTTTTTCTGTAAAAACTCGGAAAAAAATGATAAATTGTTTTTAAGACCATCTTTTTTTATGAAGGAAATGAGACTCACTAATAATATGCTGTGTAGAAGGGTGGCGTTTTTACTGAAATTCACTGCTCTATAACTGTTAATGTAGTTAAGTATCAATGATAAATTTTTTGTGAGATATTTCTATGTATATAAATAATATTCTGTAAAATTTTCACTTGTTTTCATTCAGTCCCTTTTTTGTTATTGACATGAGAAAATTGACATTTTCGGGCTTTCGGTCATTTTTGAAAAGCTCTAGAAAAAAAATGAGTGCATTCTCAGGACTTAAACTTATACTTCAGGTAGTTTTGTAAGTATTCAACACAGAAACAACATATTATTAGTGAGTCTCATTTCCTTCATAAAAAAAGATGGTCTTAAAAAGTAACAATTTATCATTTTTTTCCGAGTTTTTACAGAAAAAAATTTGATGACTCTCTTGCATGATATAATAATTTTAAAAATGTATGCATAACGTGTATTTCCTGCTGAACAAAATGGTTTTTGAATTAATCTGATATCTTTTAAAATAGCTTGGAAATTAAACTTTCCGGAAACCACGTTATTCATTAAAATTTGCCTACCTGCCATTATAAATATGGTCGCCAGAAAAAAACTATGGGTTTTTAATTTTTTTCAAATAGTGTTTTGTGACTAGGTCTATCTATAGGGAACACATGGTAAAAAATCCAGAGAAATCAAAAATGATGAGCACAAATTTTATCAATATTGGGTGATTTCAAATGGATTGACCCCTATCTCTAGTAATATCATCCTAAGTCCATGACCATACCTGTGAATCTAAGACTGCAAATATAGACCAAAAACTCTGATTTTGGTATTTATACAGCCCATCACTATTGTCTCCTGTCTTCAAGTATTGTTCTTGCAAAAGCACCTACTCACCTATTTATTAATTTATTCAAGTCAATATTTTTTGTTCTTCATCATTTTCTCGTTTTCTGCTCCGTTCATTTTGATTGACGATGAAAATTTCAATACTTAAATAGGCAAATGAAAACTTACCAAATAATAATAATAATAATATTTTCAACAGAACCATTAATAAACAATTCAAGCTCGAGGTATCGCGTCATTTTGATTATCAAAATTGGTATGGGACACGGTAGGTATCGGAACTTTATGGGAAAAACGTGGAACAATTTATTTAAGAACTTGTAAAATCGACGAAACGTGAACTATGGAATATTTTCGGGCATAGGAATATTTTTGACGACGATTCATAACTTGACAATTTATTATTAGAAATGTATTTAAGACTTGCACGTTCCTCGGAGTGTATTTTTGAAAAAAATGTGAATTATCGTCTTGGGCACCTTCACCTCATTCTTCCGATGTGATTTTTTCATCTTCTCTCTTAGCTTTCCTTCTACTGTTGGATGAAGACTTCTTATAGTGCTATTTATTTATTTGTTAAACAAACAGGATACAATATTATCAGTAAATAATATAATATGATAGTATAAAAAACTATGATTAGTATATTATTATTAATAATAATAATAATAGAGATATAATTACAGATAGAACCAACCTGCACAATAGACCCGATATAACATTGAGAAAAAAAAATCAAACCAATTTAATTGAAATATTAATCTATTCCTAATACAATAAATTTACAACAAAAATATACAGAAAACGAGAGGGTTGTGGCCAACGCTAAACTCTCCACTACATGAAACGAAGTGATTATGGCCGAAGAAGTCAAGAGGATTCAATTAATATGTTGTATTGTGTATTTTTCATATAAATATATAATTACACATTTAATATAACAGACCATAGATTTTTTTTTGTTTAAAGGTTGACAATCCCTGAATGCAATTACGAAGATTATATTTCTTTTGTATCAAAAATTAAAAAAAAATTAAAATCTTGATTTTCCATACCGTGAGAGCATTTTGAAAATTTTTACAGATGAAATCATAGACAAGAAATTAATGGATATCTATGGAAAACTAATCAGTTCTAAGTTTATAGACTTAACATATATGATGTCAATATGAAGTCAATCGGACTTATAGTTTGGGCTGTAGAGAGGACACAAAAAAAAACAACATAAATGATAAAATAATAGAGAAGAAATTAACGGTTGTCTATGGAAAACTAATCAACTCTAGATCTATGCACGTTACACATATGATGTAAATATGAAGTCAATCTGACTAATAGTTTGGGCTGTAGAGAGGACACAAAAAAGATAAATGCTACGCCGTGTACGCCGTATACGCCATACACACAAACACATCACGACGAAACTCATAGTGTGCATTCTCTACATGATACCCTTTGAGAAATTGATGTAAAAGATATACGCTTGAATTTTGCGAAATCATGACTCTCCACTATTCCATAGTAGTGGAGAGTAAAAATAAAAAATACCTCCCTCTAGCAGAACAGATCAAAACCCAATGGGGACAAAAAAGTTACAATAATACCGTTTATTGTATCATCTACAGGAATTGTACCAAAAATATAAATGATTCTATTAAGAAACTTGATATGCCTAATTTTATAATCACACAGATTCAAAAGAGTGTGATTATAAACACATGCTCGATAGTTCGAAAATTTTTGTTATCACTACTATAAATATTATGCATAATAACTAAGCAACTTGAGAACTCCTCCGTTGTTTAGTTTTTTTTCATCGGTTTATCCGTGAAGAGACTAAATAATAATAAAAGGTACTAAGATTTTTTCAGTTCGTAAGCAGGGGGGTGAAATGCAACACAAACCATATCATATTATACATAATTTAAAAATACTACAATTTATTGCATTATATACGGCGATTTTGGCTTCCTTGAAGAAGCTTGGATCGAATATTATTGGTCTGAGTGCACCGTTTATTCCATTACCTGCCATAACTCTTCTTTCATTCCTTTCAAACATACTCCCAAGTATAAATATTCCTCTACTTGATATAGTACGTGTAGGAATACTTTCAGTTAATTCGAATACCATCAGTCGTTAAATATAACAATCTCAATGTAAGATATCATCTTCATAGCACAGTTCTCAAACGATATGTAGATCAAGTCATGCAGATCTTAAAAATTAAACGTACTTAATAGTCTTTTTGTTTTGGACACTTCAACTACTTGTTTTTTTTTTGCTTTATATGGCAATTTAATCTATCTAGAGTGTATAATATAATGTATGTAACTATCAAACTCGCAACTGATGAGTTTAAGGTTTCTCAAGCTGATACATAAATCAGAACAATAAGCAACTATTGACCAGCAAAACCTTTAAGATTTACACACTTATGTATACTTGGAGTTTAATTTTTTTTATACATTTTATATAGATAAAATGTAACTGTACCAAATGAAATGTTCGCGGATCTACTTCCAGTTGCTTTTGTAACTTTTGTGTTGGTTCCTACCTTCAAATGCTGAAATTAAAAGTCCTGAGCGACCCTCCTTATTTGAAAACTTGTTTTGAAAATTAAATAAGAAAGTTTTTATAGAAACATCCTTCTTTGCATTATAAAATGTTTGGAGTACTTTAATAAACGAAATATTTTATATTGACTCTCATCAGACATAAGCCAACAAAACGATCAATTTCTGACATTTTTCAAGATACCTTTTTGATCTACCTACATAAAAATAGCTTTTATGCATGATGTTCTGTCTAACATGGACAAAATATTTCATTTTTTTAGCATTTAGCGTATTATGAAAAACTGTTTATTGACTGTCACACTCGTCTTGTCTTTTATCAAATACTGTAATTAGCTAAATAATCAAACAACGTGTTATTGATAATTAATTTTAACAATCCTTTGTTACCCATAAAAGCGAAAATTATGCGACAAATAATTTTGAGTACATATCTACACAAACTTCTGGTACAGGTCGGTAGAACAATATGCACACATGCGCTGTTTTCAATCTCTTCCAATCACTTAATTATAAACATACTGATCATACCAATTAAGAGATGAAGTAGGAAATTGAATCGAATGTCACTGAATAAATAAAAATAGTAAATAGTAGGTACCTACCTTACAACTACTTAAATAACATGTCGAGTAATATAATTTATTTGAAAGATGTGATCAAATATGAATACACAATAAACTTATTCCTAACCTCGAATCGCCGAGATGTTGATATTTTTTTCCTGCGTCCAATTTCCATTCAATTCATAAAACAACTCGCTCGCGCGAGTCGCTATTACCTGACCTTACCTAACAAACTATTATTTCGCTGTCGTTTTTTATTCTTCTTCTTTCTCAGCCATCTCTCCACTGCTGGATGTAGGCCTCTTCTAAAAGCTTCTACTCGTCGTTTTTTTGGGCATTTTGGAACCATCTGCTTCCAGCGACAGGGACAATATCATCGGCCCACCTTTTCTGGGGCCGGCCTATTCCCCTTTTCATATCCCATGATCTCCAATTTAGAATTCTGGGTGCCCATCTGTCCGTACCCTGTCTGGCAACATGACCTGCCCATTGCCATTTAAGTTTTGCAACTCGATCCATGACATCAACAAGTTTTGTCTGGAGTTTGATTTCTTCATTTCTAATATTGTCTTTTAGATTCACGCCTATCATTTGCCTTTCCATGGATCTCGGAGTGCATTTTAGTTTATGTATGGTCGTTTTTTATTGCATCCCATATAATATTCCCTTGATTCATCTTATTGTGTTACTCACAACACGATCTTGTCACTCTTCGCTCAGATGCAACTGGTTTATTTATCCAACTGTCGATTTGTTCAGGAGAACTTTGTTCTCTTAACATATCGACTATGTTTCAAGCCAGGATACGCGAGAATTGTATGCAGAGGTCTACTTTTTTCACGGCTTTTCCAACTTCGAAGTCAAAAAACACCAACTTAGAGGCTTCGCAGCATATATGTTCTATACACGGATTTACTCAGAATTCGGAGTAGAACATTTCGTGTGTCTGTGTGTGTGTGTGTCTGTGTGTGTGTGTGTGTGTGTGTGTGTGTGTGTGTGTGTGTGTGTGTGTGTCCCTTATAACTTTTGATCCGCTCAATTTACAAAGCCCAAAATTTCAGAATATATAAACAGTTATAGGCCTACAAAACTTTTATACTCAGAATTTTGAATTTTTGTTTCAGTCAGGGGTTATCAACTTTTGAATTTTTTATTTATTTTTCTATATATCTCAGAAACCATTAAAGCTAAAACGCTGAAAATTGGTATAAGCATAGAAAAATACAAAATCTCAAATTAGTTTATTCAAAAAAATTCCAGGGTTTCTCAAACATTTTTTATTAAGAAAAATATTTTTTTTATGATAAATTTATGAGTTAAACTGCCTATATTTTCATTTATAAATATATAAAAAAGCCGAAACACCCCAACTAGATAATTTAATTTTCTATAAAAAATATTCATATGGTATTAGCACATCTCAAACTTTTTTTAACAATTTTTATAAAAATTGAATGTAGTGACGACATTGCTTCATACAATTTGTAGGGCAGTCGCCTATACGCAATATGTAAGAAGACTTAATAGTTTGATAGGTACTTAATCTCCAAACATACATACAGAAACATCATGCTGTTTTCATATTCCGGGTAGGAAAACTGGACTGACCTCCATACTCTCCTATCTTGACATACATACCAACATGTGTTAAAATTTTCAATAATTTGGATTTATGGGTTTATAGTGTGATTCTTATTCTTCAACTATACATACTATCGCTATCGACAGTTGGATCTCATGTGTTACATGCAACTAGTTTAAAAATAAAATAGTAATTTATATCTTCATACGTAACTATGACTTTGTGGCACATTTCAAAAGATTTCTTTATAAAAAACATTTGGTACAAATTAATTTTATACTAACCACTTTTAGTAACTTATAGTCTAACTAGTTTTCAGAGCTGACCGCTCCCTCTTCAGGACAGACTTGTACTAAATTAATCGTGTGCGTTATTACGGAATGTTGGGGTAGTAACACGGAATGTAGGGGGTGGTAACACGAGGTTGAGGGGTGGGGCTAAGGTTTATTGTTATGGCGAGAGAGTGGAAAAATGTTAAGCAAAGGGTGAATTATTTAAAAGGACCTGATTATTTATTTATTTTTTATTTAATAATATTTACGGCTTGAAAGCCTATTTACAGTACATAACACCATATTATTAACAGTACATAACACCAGTTATAAATACAACAATAACATACATAAGTACCTACAACACATTTAGTTCAGCAATACATTATATCAGTTAAGAAACATCAATAAAGATAACAATAACATATTGTAAATCAGAAAGAAATCAAATTTAAAATTCGGTGATACATAATATCTGTTATGAAATATAATGTTAAAAATTGAACAGTACACAACACAGTTATAAATACAATAATAACATAAGTATAACACATTAAGTTCAGCAATACATTATATCAGTTAAGAAACATCAATAAAGATAACAATAACATATTGTAAATCAGAAAGAAATCAAATTTAAAATTCGGCGATACATAATATCTGTTATGAAATATAATGTTAAAAATTGAACAGTACACAACACAGTTATAAATACAATAATAACATAAGTATAACACATTAAGTTCAGCAATACATTATATCAGTTAAGAAACATCAATAAAGATAACAATAACATATTGTAAATCAGAAAGAAATCAAATTTTAAATTCGGCGATACATAATATCTGTTATGAAATATAATGTTAAAAATTGAACAGTACACAACACAGTTATAAATACAATAATAACATAAGTATAACACATTTAGTTCAGCAATACATTATATCAGTTAAGAAACATCAATAAAGATAACAAAAACATATTGTAAATCAGAAAGAAATCAAATTTAAAATTCGGCGATACATAATATCTGTTATGAAATATAATGTTAAAAATTGAACAGTACACAACACAGTTATAAATACAATAATAACATAAGTATAACACATTTAGTTCAGCAATACATTATATCAGTTAAGAAACATCAATAAAGATAACAATAACATATTGTAAATCAGAAAGAAATCAAATTTAAAATTCGGCGATACATAATATCTGTTATGAAATATAATGTTAAAAATTGAACAGTACACAACACAGTTATAAATACAATAATAACATAAGTATAACACATTTAGTTCAGCAATACATTATATCAGTTAAGAAACATCAATAAAGATAACAATAACATATTGTAAATCAGAAAGAAATCAAATTTAAAATTCGGTGATACATAATATCTGTTATGAAATATAATGTTAAAAATTGAACAGTACACAACACAGTTATAAATAGAATAATAACATAAGTATAACACATTAAGTTCAGCAATACATTATATCAGTTAAGAAACATCAATAAAGATAACAATAACATATTGTAAATCAGAAAGAAATCAAATTTAAAATTCGGTGATACATAATATCTGTTATGAAATATAATGTTAAAAATTGAACAGTACACAACACAGTTATAAATACAATAATAACATAAGTATAACACATTAAGTTCAGCAATACATTATATCAGTTAAGAAACATCAATAAAGATAACAATAACATATTGTAAATCAGAAAGAAATCAAATTTAAAATTTGGTGATACATAATATCTGTTATGAAATATAATGTTAAAAATTGAACAGTACACAACACAGTTATAAATACAATAATAACATAAGTATAACACATTTAGTTCAGCAATACATTATATCAGTTAAGAAACATCAATAAAGATAACAATAACATATTGTAAATCAGAAAGAAATCAAATTTAAAATTTGGTGATACATAATATCTGTTATGAAATATAATGTTAAAAATTGAACAGTACACAACACAGTTATAAATACAATAATAACATAAGTATAACACATTAAGTTCAGCAATACATTATATCAGTTAAGAAACATCAATAAAGATAACAATAACATATTGTAAATCAGAAAGAAATCAAATTTAAAATTTGGTGATACATAATATCTGTTATGAAATATAATGTTAAAAATTGAACAGTACACAACACAGTTATAAATACAATAATAACATAAGTATAACACATTTAGTTCAGCAATACATTATATCAGTTAAGAAACATCAATAAAGATAACAATAACATATTGTAAATCAGAAAGAAATCAAATTTAAAATTTGGTGATACATAATATCTGTTATGAAATATAATGTTAAAAATTGAACAGTACACAACACAGTTATAAATACAATAATAACATAAGTATAACACATTAAGTTCAGCAATACATTATATCAGTTAAGAAACATCAATAAAGATAACAATAACATATTGTAAATCAGAAAGAAATCAAATTTAAAATTTGGTGATACATAATATCTGTTATGAAATATAATGTTAAAAATTGAACAGTACACAACACAGTTATAAATACAATAATAACATAAGTATAACACATTTAGTTCAGCAATACATTATATCAGTTAAGAAACATCAATAAAGATAACAATAACATATTGTAAATCAGAAAGAAATCAAATTTAAAATTTGGTGATACATAATATCTGTTATGAAATATAATGTTAAAAATTGAACAGTACACAACACAGTTATAAATACAATAATAACATAAGTATAACACATTAAGTTCAGCAATACATTATATCAGTTAAGAAACATCAGTAAAGATAACAATAACATATTGTAAATCAGAAAGAAATCAAATTTAAAATTTGGTGATACATAATATCTGTTATGAAATATAATGTTAAAAATTGAACAGTACACAACACAGTTATAAATACAATAATAACATAAGTATAACACATTTAGTTCAGCAATACATTATATCAGTTAAGAAACATCAATAAAGATAACAATAACATATTGTAAATCAGAAAGAAATCAAATTTAAAATTTGGTGATACATAATATCTGTTATGAAATATAATGTTAAAAATTGAACAGTACACAACACAGTTATAAATACAATAATAACATAAGTATAACACATTTAGTTCAGCAATACATTATATCAGTTAAGAAACATCAATAAAGATAACAATAACATATTGTAAATCAGAAAGAAATCAAATTTAAAATTCGGCGATACATAATATCTGTTATGAAATATAATGTTAAAAATTGAACAGTACACAACACAGTTATAAATACAATAATAACATAAGTATAACACATTTAGTTCAGCAATACATTATATCAGTTAAGAAACATCAATAAAGATAACAATAACATATTGTAAATCAGAAAGAAATCAAATTTAAAATTCGGCGATACATAATATCTGTTATGAAATATAATGTTAAAAATTGAACAGTACACAACACAGTTATAAATACAATAATAACATAAGTATAACACATTAAGTTCAGCAATACATTATATCAGTTAAGAAACATCAATAAAGATAACAATAACATATTGTAAATCAGAAAGAAATCAAATTTAAAATTTGGTGATACATAATATCTGTTATGAAATATAATGTTAAAAATTGAACAGTACACAACACAGTTATAAATACAATAATAACATAAGTATAACACATTAAGTTCAGCAATACATTATATCAGTTAAGAAACATCAATAAAGATAACAATAACATATTGTAAATCAGAAAGAAATCAAATTTAAAATTTGGTGATACATAATATCTGTTATGAAATATAATGTTAAAAATTGAACAGTACACAACACAGTTATAAATACAATAATAACATAAGTATAACACATTTAGTTCAGCAATACATTATATCAGTTAAGAAACATCAATAAAGATAACAATAACATATTGTAAATCAGAAAGAAATCAAATTTAAAATTCGGCGATACATTATATCTGTTATGAAATATAATGTTAAAAATTGAACAGTACACAACACAGTTATAAATACAATAATAACATAAGTATAACACATTTAGTTCAGCAATACATTATATCAGTTAAGAAACATCAATAAAGATAACAATAACATATTGTAAATCAGAAAGAAATCAAATTTAAAATTCGGCGATACATAATATCTGTTATGAAATATAATGTTAAAAATTGAACAGTACACAACACAGTTATAAATACAATAATAACATAAGTATAACACATTAAGTTCAGCAATACATTATATCAGTTAAGAAACATCAATAAAGATAACAATAACATATTGTAAATCAGAAAGAAATCAAATTTAAAATTTGGTGATACATAATATCTGTTATGAAATATAATGTTAAAAATTGAACAGTACACAACACAGTTATAAATACAATAATAACATAAGTATAACACATTAAGTTCAGCAATACATTATATCAGTTAAGAAACATCAATAAAGATAACAATAACATATTGTAAATCAGAAAGAAATCAAATTTAAAATTTGGTGATACATAATATCTGTTATGAAATATAATGTTAAAAATTGAACAGTACACAACACAGTTATAAATACAATAATAACATAAGTATAACACATTTAGTTCAGCAATACATTATATCAGTTAAGAAACATCAATAAAGATAACAATAACATATTGTAAATCAGAAAGAAATCAAATTTAAAATTCGGCGATACATAATATCTGTTATGAAATATAATGTTAAAAATTGAACAGTACACAACACAGTTATAAATACAATAATAACATAAGTATAACACATTTAGTTCAGCAATACATTATATCAGTTAAGAAACATCAATAAAGATAACAATAACATATTGTAAATCAGAAAGAAATCAAATTTAAAATTCGGCGATACATAATATCTGTTATGAAATATAATGTTAAAAATTGAACAGTACACAACACAGTTATAAATACAATAATAACATAAGTATAACACATTTAGTTCAGCAATACATTATATCAGTTAAGAAACATCAATAAAGATAACAATAACATATTGTAAATCAGAAAGAAATCAAATTTAAAATTCGGCGATACATAATATCTGTTATGAAATATAATGTTAAAAATTGAACAGTACACAACACAGTTATAAATACAATAATAACATAAGTATAACACATTTAGTTCAGCAATACATTATATCAGTTAAGAAACATCAATAAAGATAACAATAACATATTGTAAATCAGAAAGAAATCAAATTTAAAATTCGGTGATACATAATATCTGTTATGAAATATAATGTTAAAAATTGAACAGTACACAACACAGTTATAAATACAATAATAACATAAGTATAACACATTTAGTTCAGCAATACATTATATCAGTTAAGAAACATCAATAAAGATAACAATAACATATTGTAAATCAGAAAGAAATCAAATTTAAAATTCGGTGATACATAATATCTGTTATGAAATATAATGTTAAAAATTGAACAGTACACAACACAGTTATAAATACAATAATAACATAAGTATAACACATTTAGTTCAGCAATACATTATATCAGTTAAGAAACATCAATAAAGATAACAATAACATATTGTAAATCAGAAAGAAATCAAATTTAAAATTCGGCGATACATAATATCTGTTATGAAATATAATGTTAAAAATTGAACAGTACACAACACAGTTATAAATACAATAATAACATAAGTATAACACATTTAGTTCAGCAATACATTATATCAGTTAAGAAACATCAATAAAGATAACAATAACATATTGTAAATCAGAAAGAAATCAAATTTAAAATTCGGTGATACATAATATCTGTTATGAAATATAATGTTAAAAATTGAACAGTACACAACACAGTTATAAATACAATAATAACATAAGTATAACACATTTAGTTCAGCAATACATTATATCAGTTAAGAAACATCAATAAAGATAACAATAACATATTGTAAATCAGAAAGAAATCAAATTTAAAATTCGGTGATACATAATATCTGTTATGAAATATAATGTTAAAAATTGAACAGTACACAACACAGTTATAAATACAATAATAACATAAGTATAACACATTTAGTTCAGCAATACATTATATCAGTTAAGAAACATCAATAAAGATAACAATAACATATTGTAAATCAGAAAGAAATCAAATTTAAAATTTGGTGATACATAATATCTGTTATGAAATATAATGTTAAAAATTGAACAGTACACAACACAGTTATAAATACAATAATAACATAAGTATAACACATTTAGTTCAGCAATACATTATATCAGTTAAGAAACATCAATAAAGATAACAATAACATATTGTAAATCAGAAAGAAATCAAATTTAAAATTCGGCGATACATAATATCTGTTATGAAATATAATGTTAAAAATTGAACAGTACACAACACAGTTATAAATACAATAATAACATAAGTATAACACATTTAGTTCAGCAATACATTATATCAGTTAAGAAACATCAATAAAGATAACAATAACATATTGTAAATCAGAAAGAAATCAAATTTAAAATTCGGCGATACATAATATCTGTTATGAAATATAATGTTAAAAATTGAACAGTACACAACACAGTTATAAATACAATAATAACATAAGTATAACACATTAAGTTCAGCAATACATTATATCAGTTAAGAAACATCAATAAAGATAACAATAACATATTGTAAATCAGAAAGAAATCAAATTTAAAATTTGGTGATACATAATATCTGTTATGAAATATAATGTTAAAAATTGAACAGTACACAACACAGTTATAAATACAATAATAACATAAGTATAACACATTAAGTTCAGCAATACATTATATCAGTTAAGAAACATCAATAAAGATAACAATAACATATTGTAAATCAGAAAGAAATCAAATTTAAAATTTGGTGATACATAATATCTGTTATGAAATATAATGTTAAAAATTGAACAGTACACAACACAGTTATAAATACAATAATAACATAAGTATAACACATTTAGTTCAGCAATACATTATATCAGTTAAGAAACATCAATAAAGATAACAATAACATATTGTAAATCAGAAAGAAATCAAATTTAAAATTCGGCGATACATTATATCTGTTATGAAATATAATGTTAAAAATTGAACAGTACACAACACAGTTATAAATACAATAATAACATAAGTATAACACATTTAGTTCAGCAATACATTATATCAGTTAAGAAACATCAATAAAGATAACAATAACATATTGTAAATCAGAAAGAAATCAAATTTAAAATTCGGCGATACATAATATCTGTTATGAAATATAATGTTAAAAATTGAACAGTACACAACACAGTTATAAATACAATAATAACATAAGTATAACACATTAAGTTCAGCAATACATTATATCAGTTAAGAAACATCAATAAAGATAACAATAACATATTGTAAATCAGAAAGAAATCAAATTTAAAATTTGGTGATACATAATATCTGTTATGAAATATAATGTTAAAAATTGAACAGTACACAACACAGTTATAAATACAATAATAACATAAGTATAACACATTAAGTTCAGCAATACATTATATCAGTTAAGAAACATCAATAAAGATAACAATAACATATTGTAAATCAGAAAGAAATCAAATTTAAAATTTGGTGATACATAATATCTGTTATGAAATATAATGTTAAAAATTGAACAGTACACAACACAGTTATAAATACAATAATAACATAAGTATAACACATTTAGTTCAGCAATACATTATATCAGTTAAGAAACATCAATAAAGATAACAATAACATATTGTAAATCAGAAAGAAATCAAATTTAAAATTCGGCGATACATAATATCTGTTATGAAATATAATGTTAAAAATTGAACAGTACACAACACAGTTATAAATACAATAATAACATAAGTATAACACATTTAGTTCAGCAATACATTATATCAGTTAAGAAACATCAATAAAGATAACAATAACATATTGTAAATCAGAAAGAAATCAAATTTAAAATTCGGCGATACATAATATCTGTTATGAAATATAATGTTAAAAATTGAACAGTACACAACACAGTTATAAATACAATAATAACATAAGTATAACACATTTAGTTCAGCAATACATTATATCAGTTAAGAAACATCAATAAAGATAACAATAACATATTGTAAATCAGAAAGAAATCAAATTTAAAATTCGGCGATACATAATATCTGTTATGAAATATAATGTTAAAAATTGAACAGTACACAACACAGTTATAAATACAATAATAACATAAGTATAACACATTTAGTTCAGCAATACATTATATCAGTTAAGAAACATCAATAAAGATAACAATAACATATTGTAAATCAGAAAGAAATCAAATTTAAAATTCGGTGATACATAATATCTGTTATGAAATATAATGTTAAAAATTGAACAGTACACAACACAGTTATAAATACAATAATAACATAAGTATAACACATTTAGTTCAGCAATACATTATATCAGTTAAGAAACATCAATAAAGATAACAATAACATATTGTAAATCAGAAAGAAATCAAATTTAAAATTCGGTGATACATAATATCTGTTATGAAATATAATGTTAAAAATTGAACAGTACACAACACAGTTATAAATACAATAATAACATAAGTATAACACATTTAGTTCAGCAATACATTATATCAGTTAAGAAACATCAATAAAGATAACAATAACATATTGTAAATCAGAAAGAAATCAAATTTAAAATTCGGCGATACATAATATCTGTTATGAAATATAATGTTAAAAATTGAACAGTACACAACACAGTTATAAATACAATAATAACATAAGTATAACACATTTAGTTCAGCAATACATTATATCAGTTAAGAAACATCAATAAAGATAACAATAACATATTGTAAATCAGAAAGAAATCAAATTTAAAATTCGGTGATACATAATATCTGTTATGAAATATAATGTTAAAAATTGAACAGTACACAACACAGTTATAAATACAATAATAACATAAGTATAACACATTTAGTTCAGCAATACATTATATCAGTTAAGAAACATCAATAAAGATAACAATAACATATTGTAAATCAGAAAGAAATCAAATTTAAAATTCGGTGATACATAATATCTGTTATGAAATATAATGTTAAAAATTGAACAGTACACAACACAGTTATAAATTCAATAATAACATAAGTATAACACATTTAGTTCAGCAATACATTATATCAGTTAAGAAACATCAATAAAGATAACAATAACATATTGTAAATCAGAAAGAAATCAAATTTAAAATTCGGTGATACATAATATCTGTTATGAAATATAATGTTAAAAATTGAACAGTACACAACACAGTTATAAATACAATAATAACATAAGTATAACACATTTAGTTCAGCAATACATTATATCAGTTAAGAAACATCAATAAAGATAACAATAACATATTGTAAATCAGAAAGAAATCAAATTTAAAATTCGGTGATACATAATATCTGTTATGAAATATAATGTTAAAAATTGAACAGTACACAACACAGTTATAAATACAATAATAACATAAGTATAACACATTTAGTTCAGCAATACATTATATCAGTTAAGAAACATCAATAAAGATAACAATAACATATTGTAAATCAGAAAGAAATCAAATTTAAAATTCGGTGATACATAATATCTGTTATGAAATATAATGTTAAAAATTGAACAGTACACAACACAGTTATAAATACAATAATAACATAAGTATAACACATTTAGTTCAGCAATACATTATATCAGTTAAGAAACATCAATAAAGATAACAATAACATATTGTAAATCAGAAAGAAATCAAATTTAAAATTCGGTGATACATAATATCTGTTATGAAATATAATGTTAAAAATTGAACAGTACACAACACAGTTATAAATACAATAATAACATAAGTATAACACATTTAGTTCAGCAATACATTATATCAGTTAAGAAACATCAATAAAGATAACAATAACATATTGTAAATCAGAAAGAAATCAAATTTAAAATTCGGTGATACATAATATCTGTTATGAAATATAATGTTAAAAATTGAACAGTACACAACACAGTTATAAATACAATAATAACATAAGTATAACACATTTAGTTCAGCAATACATTATATCAGTTAAGAAACATCAATAAAGATAACAATAACATATTGTAAATCAGAAAGAAATCAAATTTAAAATTCGGTGATACATAATATCTGTTATGAAATATAATGTTAAAAATTGAACAGTACACAACACAGTTATAAATACAATAATAACATAAGTATAACACATTTAGTTCAGCAATACATTATATCAGTTAAGAAACATCAATAAAGATAACAATAACATATTGTAAATCAGAAAGAAATCAAATTTAAAATTCGGTGATACATAATATCTGTTATGAAATATAATGTTAAAAATTGAACAGTACACAACACAGTTATAAATACAATAATAACATAAGTATAACACATTAAGTTCAGCAATACATTATATCAGTTAAGAAACATCAATAAAGACAAAATACAAAAACAAAATAAAACAAAATAAATCCCAAACATAACGATTACTATGATAAGTCATGAGTTAAGAGAAAGAAAATGTACTATTTTTGATTTGAAAGTAGAAAAATCGTCGGCAAAAACATCGGAGTGACTCCCCACAATGTTACCAAGTCTGTGTAGCCTTGGTATTGGGGAGTGGTAGACATAATTATTCAGAGAATGGCTCTCACGAAACATAACACACTGTCTAGTGGTTTTAGCCGGAACATTTAAGTTTATGAGTTTAAGGAGTTCGGGACAGTCTATTGCATAGTTCAGTATTTTGTGTAAGAAGGAAAGGTCAAAAACCTTTCTTCTAACGTCAAGATTTAAAAGTTTAAATTCTAGCATTAGATCTGTGTAATTGATGTGTTCTATTGGTATCCCCTTTTTATAATTTACAAATCGCAAAATTTTTCTCTGGACCCTTTCAATATGATTTATGTGGACATTGTAGTAGGGGGACCAGATTACAGAATTATATTCCAATAATGGTCTGACTAGAGAAACAAATAGTAACCTGTATGATTCAGTTTTATTAATATCAGCTGCCAGTCTCGTGATGAAGCAGATTTATGATGTTATCTTTTCTATTAAGTGCCTTTTTAATTTATAATGCTTCTTAGTTGTCTATTTTCAAATCCTCCTTGTGAATATGTAAGATTTTAACAATCAATGTCTTTATTAAAGGAGGGATTAGTGCTTATAAGATGGTTAGCAAATTCTGAAAAATTGTTATTTGATAAGCAACGTATATGCTCTTTTATTCTTATGTCGAACTTTCGCGCTGTTTTACCGATATTAAATGAAGAACAATCCCCGCAGTTAAGCCTATATACACCAGAGTTACTAAATAACGACGATTTATTGACTGATTTGTTAATTGTATTTATTTAATTTGTATAGTTAATAATTCTGTAAATATTAATTTTTGTGTTTTTGTTTTTAAATGTCTCCTTTACACACAAGTGATAGCACTCTGGTTGAAGACGTGAATATAAATAATTATAAAGTTAAAAAAAAGTAGAAGTGAACTGTATTTTGCAGGTGTGACAAGTTGCAACCACTTGGTAGGCAAAGGAAGGATATTATATATAAGGAAAACTCACTTGATCCTTGGTCCTCTCCCTTGAAGGATGATCACAACTTGTCACTATTAACTTTGATCTCACACACGCGCGCGGTGATAAACAATTTTATGGCGAATTTTGGTGAGTTATGAGGAGCGGAAAAAAGGTGGAAGAAATGCGGGATAGTCTTAATATGACGCGGTCTGAAAGGATACTGATTTATTTGGGTGTAAGGCGGGCAGCAGTTGCAACAATATTATATGGTCTAGGCGATATTTATTACTTGTTATTGACAAAATATAGAAACTTATTGCATCAATATTTCTTGATGCAAAATGTCAATTTTATTTCCCTATAAGATGTTATTATTATTTTATCAATTACTCTTTTATTTTGAATTTATATTTAGTTTCATGGCTTTTTTTTTCAACTGTTTTTATGTTTCATTCTTTTTTAATGACACTTTTGAATTTACTTTATACCTAGGTATATAATTTATATATGCTATTTTTGTTTCTTTTTGTTTTTGATATTTGTTTCTTAAAAAATGTTTAGATATAATATGCAAAAAATGTTCTGGTAGATATTTCGTACATTTATACATCTCTTTTTGTTTTATTTTATAATATTATTATATGTATGTATTAAACGTGTTTATACTAGTTTATTTTGTATGTACTTGTAAAAGGCTATTTAGCCGTTGATGAAAATAATAAATAAATAAATAAATAAATATGTCACTTGATATAAAATAAAAAATATGACAATAATGATAAAGACATATTGGCGTCAACACTGGTAATGGGTATTTTTTTACAGTGTAACTTTCTCTGTTTTTTTTGTATTATTTAAATATAATATAAAAAAAATGTTTTAAAAAAATATTTTTGCGAAGGTCATTTGAAGTTAAAAACCTACTAAACTCTCGCAAAGTCTTAAGTAACAGGCTTTGTTTCTACTGAAAACATTAATTTATGCAAATGGTAACAAACACTTTACAAGTGCGTGCTGTTTTAGAAAAAGTTTTGTAAATAAATAATACGTAATACTTACCTTCTTTTATTTAGTTGTAAAAAAGGAAAAACAAAATAATTACATCATTCAGTTTGTTTATTGAATTACAAACTTTCCGTTTAAATTGGTAACAAAATTTGCCTCTGCGTTTTTGTTGAAAACGAACAGGTAAATAATGTATTCCGTTGTTTAACCAAAACAGCCATTGTAGCTCAAATAAATAAACAACTTTAATTGTTTTATATTTCTTTCAAACATATCATCACGCCATGTCCCACGCGGGGTAGGCAGAGAGAATGGAACGCAATATTTTTATATCTATTGACGAGGCGATGAGGCATCACGTCAACATAATAAATTACATATATCATCGTCTCGTCATCATTCATGCATCTTATCATACATGTTCGTATGTTGTTCACGCATTTTACATTTCCGTCTTTCAGAATATCGCGTGGTCAGACCATTTAAATAGGTTAATTATAATATTTATTTATTTATTTTAAATATTTTTTGCACATTACATTAAATGGCAATATCTTCCAAACAAACAACCTTATTCATTTTATGAAGTAAATTGTGTTTATGATACGTACCAATAATTAACTTTCAATTTATTAATTACATCTTTCTTCATCTAATAATCTTTTCTTGTGTTCTCATTTCTCACCCTGTCATAAATCATTCTTATTTTTCTTGGTGGTTTCAACTGAATTTATTTTGGTATAGTGCGACTTTTGCAGTAAGTCCAGACAAACAATGGAATCAAAACCATCATGATTACCCATATCATGGATTAAATTTTAAGTAGGAATAACTCTTCGAAAATACCTGATCCCTCTCCTTTTCCTTCCTTCCCTTGATACGTAATATTTACAAATGAAAGAATATTTATCCCTTAACACCTGATCTCGATTTCCTCTTCTTGTTCTTTTCGAATATTTTTTTTTTGCTCTGATTTTTTTTTATTTATCTTGGTGTTGCGTATATTTTCTTTGTTTTTTTAGCATTCATTTTTTGTTGATTTACATATATAATTCTGTCACTTTATAATATGGTTGGTTGGAAGGAATTGCCTAATGTCAATAAGCCCGCCAGTGTGCATTATATTTGTTTATATTATTTACAAAAAGTTTAATAAGTAAAATAAATAAAAAAAATTAAGATATTATACAACCCTATGAGATAGGTAACTATTTTATAATTATCAATGATATGGGTAAACATGGATTGTTTTGATTCTGCCGGTTGACCAGAATTGCCTCTGGTTTCAATTGCATAGGTACGTCAAGTTTGGAACAACGATCGGGTTATGAAAAGCAGTTTTGACAATATATCTATATATATTCATCTATGTAAAAATTCAGAAATACTTCAGAAATAAAAGAAAAAAAACATGAATTATTATTATATATAAATTTTCTATAAAAGAGTTTTCTTGTTTGCCATTTTCTCGCAACATAAACACTCGTTTATGAAATGAAAAAAATATATTGTATGCCTTGCAATATATTCATATTTAAGGATACTTGTATTTAAATCATAGCATCTTAATATGAACAAAAGCTGCTTTTAAAGCTACGTTTAATATCAATTAGTTTGACCCTAATTTGCTCCACGATAAAAGGTCATTATTTATAAAGATAAGGGGATTTTTTTGTAGAAATGAAATTTATATGGAAGGACATATTTCAAATTAATGATCGTATGATGTCTCCTTTTTGCCGGATGGCTTTAAGGATACAGAAATTGGTTATGACAAACTATAATGGCGTATATATTACTATACCTTCACTTTCTACCACAGCCCGTTCTTCTTACGGAGACATAAAACGGTCTTTTTACATTATACTGCATGAATTTTTTACTTTTTATTTGTATTATATTTATTGCATATTGAATTGTTTGTTTACCTTTGAAAGTTTATTAATTGCTTTATTTTTTCACTGCTATAATGTCTTTTCTTATTATCTTTATTATATTATTGCAAACTGATTTGTTTATTGGTTCCTTTATTTATATATTTTTTTTCATTGCTATGACGTGTTAACTTATTTATTTGTTTATTGATTGTTTTTGAATTGGGATACTTTTTATTACTCACTATAAGTATTATTCTTCTTTTTTTAATTTCAATCATGTAGCTAGAAGTGGACTTGTGCTGCAATCATTGTTAGGTATACTGATTATACACGCAATTCCAAGCAGTATAATAATAATACAAGATTTTATGATACTGATATATTTACATACATACATACATACATACCATCACGCAATGTCCCTTACGGGGTAAGCAGAGGGAATCGAGCGTCATACTTCTCTATTTTTGCACACATTTCTGGCTTCCTTTACATCCATGCATCGTCTCATACATGCTCGTCGATTGTTCAAACTTTTTATGTTTCCTTCTTTCAAAATATCATTCACATGGTCATGGAATCCCTTTCTGGGGCGACCTCTGCTATTCACTCCATCCTCTGGCACCCATGTATATTTTTTTGGTCATTCGTCATAGTTCATTCTTTCTATATGTCCAAACCACCTTAAAGCATTCACTTTCATTTTACATATAATATCCTTCTTTAACTTGCATTCTCTCCTTATGTCCTCATTTTTTATTCTATCATGTATCGTTCTATTACATACTCTTCTTAGTGATCTCATTTCTACAGCATTTATTCTACTTTCATGTGTTTTTTTCCAGGTCCATGTTTCACTAGCATACGTCAAAGTAGGCACCAGAATTGCATTGTGTACTGCAATTTTGGCTTCCTTTGAGATGCTTGGATCGGCCATTACTGGTCTAAGTACTCCGTTTATTCTATTCCCTGCCATAACTCTTCTTTCAATATCTTTATCGGGTCTTCCATTCCGTTCAAACATACTCCCCAAATATAAATATTCCTCAACTTGTTCTAGCCATTCGTTCTCTACTTTTATCATACATGCAGTTATACTTTCAGTCTTTTCAAATACCAATATCTTAGATTTACTAACATTCATTCTCAGTCCATTTTGCAGGCATCCTTCATACACTTTATTCACTAAATACTGCAGCTCATCCGCACATTCAGCAATCACCACTTTGTCATCTGCATACATCAAATCACGTACGTTTACAGTACTTAGTTTCAGACCTTTATTTTCATTACTGATATATTTAACAACACATATCCACAATATCGCAGGAGTGTATCGGCAATGACGCAGTGATATGAGGTATAGAATACCTAACTTCTGTACCCCTCCTCGCTCTCCCTAATTCCATCATATCCCATTATCATTTGTATTTTCTTTATTTTTATTTAATTACCTTGAATGTTTTTTTTTAACTTTTTCCAACTTTTCTAACGCTTTTCTAACAACTTTTTCTAACGCTTTAAAACTGTTAACACAAATCGGACATTCCACTCAAAGGATGATCATAAAATAAATACAGGGTGATGTATTCATTAAGTAAAAAATAATAATTAAATCATTCTTATCACGTCTTAAAAAATAGACCTGAAGGTCTATTCAAAAGAAGAAGAAGATATCACATTTTTTGACAAATTTTTAACATCTCGATAGAGAAGGAGTTGGAATATCATAGGAGAACCAGGAACTCAAGGCACATACAGGACTAACGACCTGTCGTCAACTGGTAAACGTGATCACTTCATGCGCTTGCGCAACGTTCACCGTTTATTTATTTATTCCTTCTCGGGAAACTAACAGGTACCTACTATGTCAAATATTAATTTAACAAGCACCCAATAACAAGTGCTATATTCTGGAGACTTACGATATTAATTGCCATCCAGATCCAGATCAATAGATCCAGACTAAAAAATCAATTAGAAAACTGTCTCCACCGGGATCCAACCCGGGACCTTTGGATCAGCAGTCAGATACCTAAACTGAACCACGAAGGCCGACAAATCACTTTATGCCTTCTTATTGAGTTTCCATATCAATGCTAATTTTTAAAGTTCTATATTTCAATAATGATAAACATTAAAAAATTATGAAGATTTCTATAGAGGTACCTACCTGCTCCTCAAATATGGTTGTCCGATTGATGTGTAACGATATTTTCAAATTTTTCCAACAAAATATGAACAGATCTCACATGTCAACAAATCCACTTACTTTGCCGTACACTCACCTAATAAACTCAAGAATTTCCTTCCACTTCACTGTAAAATAACCTTAGCTCAATCACTTCTCCTACCGTTGCTTGACTATGCTGATGTTAGCTACTTGGATGCAAACGAGGAACATCTCAACAAACTTGAACGCCTTCAAAATGTTTGCATCCGTTTTATCTTTGGACAAAAAAAAATTGATCATATTTCTCACTACAGTAATCTTCTTTATTGGCCAAAGATACGACAACGACGTAATATACATATCTTGTCATTACTATACAATGTCCTTTTTATTCCAAATTTACCTCAGTATCTCAAAGATAAATTCACTTATCTTTCAAGCCACGGGCGTCCACTTCGTTCTGCTGAACGTGCTTTACTATCTATCCCTATTCATAGTTCTGATTTTTTAGCTCTTCATTTGAAGTACATTCAGCTACACTATGGAATAGCCTAAGTCCTGATATTACGTCGTCTATCTCACTAAACATCTTCAAGAAAAGGCTAAAGCAAAAATATTTATCTGACAACACATGATTACATCTTCCTCTCCTCATCCTTTCCTTATCCTTTAGTCTTCCTATCATTGCTATGAATTGTTCTTATATACTATCTTCTATGTTTTATTTTTTACTTTTCTTCTGCTATTTTTTATTTATTTTGTAATGTAATTAACTGATTGCCATAGTACACATTATTTTGTATATTTAACATTTACTCTGGTTGGTTGGAAGAAATTGCCATCAGGCAATAAGCCCGCCAGTGTACTCATTATATGTACAAGAAGACTAAAATAAATAAATATTTTTTTTTTGTTTTTTCTTTGGTTTGTCAGGGTAACCAAAAATTAATACAATTTGTCTGGGTAAGCCAATATCAAACTTAAGTATGGACTATATCATTTAAAATGAATGTAAAGCTATTCTGACACAAGCACTACTTAGTGGAATAGTTCTTATACAATGGATGTTGGTACTGGTAAATTGTTTTCATGTTGTTAGAACTGATTCTGTTCGTGTTATAATTAAGTATCCTCTTGGAGCATTTTGTCAGTGCCAACATATTCCAAATTGTCTATGTTGCTTAATTAATTATTGGATAAATAAATAAATATCCACCTTTTTTACTCGGTCTTTTCAGTTACTTTAAAATATGTTATTATTCATACCTTATCTGATAGTGGTATCATTGTGACCATAAAAGTTTTGATATAAAATTTAGCGTAAAATGACGAAATCATTTCGGGCGTGACATTACGAAGGCAATTCTGGTCTGGTCATCCAATGCGGTAAGAAAAAGTTACCAGACTGTTTGATTTCATTTATGTACGCTTTTTAAAAACCCACGGTGGGCGTGCGGTTTGTCGTCAATTTAATCATTTTTAATTTATGCTCGAGAAAAAATTCATTAGGTGACTGAGCTTACAAATTTGGCTGCGTGGTCTAGGAAAGGTGAGCGTTGAATAATCCCGATCTTTAAATACGTTCAATAACCAAAATTAAATATATAGGTATACACAGAAGACATCGTCAGATGGGGAAGACAGCGGAGGCGATATTGGAGCTCACATGTTAACAGAATGGACACGTTAACGTATCGGTCTCCAGGAGAACCCAGCTTGAAGAAGACCACCAGGAAGACCTCCAAAGAGATGGCGAGACAGCTGGCAGTCCACTTCGCAGGAGACAGAATAGCGGTAGAAACATATCTTCGGATCTATGAAAAGGAAGAAGAAGAAGAAATATAAACATGGAATAGATGGCAGAGCGGTTAGGACACTGGGCTAGTAATCCAGTGGTCGCGAGTTCGAATCCATCCTCGATCGATTTCGTTTACCTATATCACAAGCATTTATCCTTAGTTAAGTTTAATGTTGTTTCGTTTACAGAGTGGAAGTTCATAATGAAATTATTATGAATATAAACCGTAGTTTTAATCCACAAATTGAGTTAAAATTAGCCTGAGCGCTTTCGATGGTTACACCATCATCCTCGGAGGCGACAATAAAAACTAAATATAATATAACAAAATGGCCAGTGCATAGTTTGAGGTGGGGGGCGGGGGGTTCTTAGGGCGGGGTGTGGTAAAGAGAAAGCGGTACGTACATAAATAAAGCAAACAATCGGTGCACATTATTTTAGCAGTGGAGAGGACATAGGTATTTGAATATTTATGAGATTATCATTATTTTTGAGATGTTTGTTAATCTCTAATATTTCTAGAGCATCCAGTTTTCGTCCCTTCGACTCCAGATGTAGAACCACTACACTGTTACGATCAAAATTATGGTCATGTTCAATGCAATGGTCCGCCATCTCAGAGTATCCAGAAAGACCCCTGAATGCTCTAAGGTGTTCATTTATTCTAGTACCTATATCCCTTCCGCAGTGACCAATATACATTGCGTTACAGTCATTACAATTAATTCTATATATGCCACTCTTATCCATCTTATCCTGCTTATCTTTACAGTTAAATATCATAAATATTAGAGATTAACAAACATCTCAAAAATAATGATAATCTCATAAATATTCAAATACCTATGTCCTCTCCAATGCTAAAATAATGTGCACCAATTGTTTGCTTTATGTATGTACGTACCGCTTTCTCTTTACCACACCCCCGCCCTAAGAACCCCCCCACCCCCCAACTCAAACTATGTACTGGCCATTTTGTTATATTATATTTAGTTTTTATTGTCGCCTCCGAGGATGATGGTGTAACCATCGAAAGCGCTCAGGCTATTTTTAACTCAATTTGTGGATTAAAACTATGGTTTATATTCGTAATAATTTCATTTATGCTTAGTTTTGGGAATGTAGGAAGATGTATATGTAGGTACTTGTTAAACAAGTACATATTCAATATCATTTAATGATTCGGCGGATATTTTGTGGAAGTTAATATAAACCATTTTTGAATTATTAATTAGCTATAAACCACTTGTTAATAATTTCTCAGAATTTGCTAACCACATTATCCAAACTAATCACTCTTTCAATAACCACAAACTAAAACTATTACATGAAACACAGAATAAAGGATACCGACTTAACAACTACGAAACGCTCGAAATACATAAACACATATTAGAACAATAGTCATCCAACTTCATAAAAACCCAGCAATATATAAACCACAATACACCCTTACTTTTAATACAAGAAATAGACATTTGCTGCAACCGACTCATACACAGACTACTTTTGCCCAGAGACACTACACATTTTTAGCACCCAGAATATATAATATGGTTATGTCTGATATCTTGGACTTAGTACAGCCGAGTGGGCATAATTTTGGAAAGCTGGTTACTGATTGGTTGATTCGGAGAGGCAGGGAAGAGTCAGAGAGAGACTTGACGTTTGTCCTAAGATAATTTTAATATAATTTACAATCAAAATCTTTTTCATACACCCTTTTACACATATCCACACACGCAAACACACCCTCACATTTCCAAAAACACAAAGACACCTAATAATTTTTTTCATGTACCTACAATTGTATTTTATATGTACTTTTTTATATTTTTTTTATGACTTAAAATGTGTACTTTTGTACTTAATTATTTGTATTTTTTATATTTTTTTTGTGCCTTAGATATTAAGAATTCACGTAGCTGAAATTTATGCTTACTTATTGCCTAGTATTACCTCAGAACAGGCTTTGCCTAGTGAGGTAATAAATTCCATTTATATATTTCATGAACAATGTTTTATATTTTACTTTATATTGTATTATGGAAATTAATAAATAAAAAAAAAAAAAAAAACATAAATTCCGGTATAAAACTTATAAATAACCATACCTTTCATAACACCTCTCCAATACTTACAATATACAATAATATATTTCCCATCAAAAACAAAAACACTTCACAATTCTCCCCTCCCCCCACTAACCCAACCAACCTTCAACCGCCACCCCCCTCGATTCACAGACAGATACACACAAATTCAACATGTTAGTCTCGACACGCCGGTCGATGGAAGGACAGCGCTTCCGAAACATGTCGCGAAGTGACTCAAAAAACAAGTGGTTTATAGCTAATTAATAATTCAAAAAAGTACATATTCATTTAAAAAGAAAAAAAAAGAGATATAGCACGAGTTACTTGGAGTATAATATGTATGTGTGCTTGTGTATGTACTTAAATAAATAAATAAACAAAATGTATGTACTACTTATATATAAACAAAACAAATTATAGATTTTAGTTGTAAAAGCACCTTATTTGACATTTTTTATTAGTTGTAATTATTGCTGTTTTTTCTATGTGTATTGTTTACTAATGAAACGTGTATTACATATTTATGCGCGGTATTGTGTATTTTCTCAAACAAACATAATATCTTGTGTGTTTACCGTATAAAATATTCGGCGGAACAAAGAATAACTTAATTAATTAGGGCACGCAAGAGCAAAGAAAATTTTGTTCTCATTATACTCAGAGTTGGGCCAAGAGTCGAATTCGTATCTTGTCTTTGTGCGTTGTACGTACATGTGTATATAATATGGTGAATGTCAAGAAGTCAGGAATGTATGAAGTTTATGTTACATTAATTTCAATAATGGTACGTTGGAGGATGGTACGCATCTTATTCGGTACCAACTCTATGTATATACAGCATCCCTGTACATATTACACATCTATTTCGGTCTTGGGTATATTTTCTATTATTTCGCGTAGTGCGTATTTCTTTGGAAATATCATTCGCGATTCTTTTCAGAAATTACTTTAGCAATGCTCGAGATAAATTCGTCGGGGAGATATGTATGTACGATTTGGGACATATACATTTTTTGCCGTGTCTGCTACGTAAATATATTTTGTTTATTTATCTTGACTAAAATACTTATGGTCATACTTACTGTGTACGATTCAATTTAAATTTGACGCATTTGAAGTTTTTTGCGTCGACGCATAATATTTATACTCTCGAAAAAAAAAGAACAATGATGTTTATTGTTTATTTTTATATTATAGAACATAGGCTTGAGATAAGTGCTTGTTCTCGTCAATTGCATTATCAAAAAATAGATATTATCAGCATATATCAAAATACATTATATCACGAGAAATTATCAAAATACATCAGCAGAAAAGGAAAAAAAAACATGACATATAAAAATTAAATGAAATGAACAATTAATCGACGCCAATAGGAATGTAAAGAGTTTCGATTGGCATCTTGTCAAAGACATAATAAAAAGTAAACAACATTATCAGAAGGCAGTGAATGGGCAAAGCTATACATACATTTCATATTAAAATATTACAAACACAAAATATATTTAAGTCGTCCTGATGACGCTTGAGAAAATTCACTTCAATGGCTTACTATCTTCCAAATATTTTGAGATAATATAATAGGCTTCCTTAAGAAGCTTTTGTTTAACATAATTCTTGAATTTTGAAAATGATAACTCAACCACGTCACTTGGTAATTTATTATAAAAACGTACGGTCTGACCAATGAATGATTTATTAACTTTATGTAGCCTAGTAGTGGGAACAATGAGTTTATTATTACAATTATGATTATCGTAATTTTTTTTATACACTTTAAAGTTTTTATGTGCATACATAATGTTTTCATAAATATATTGGCAAGGCAAAGTCATTATATTGATTTCTTTAAATTTACTTTTAGGAGAATCTCTAGGACTCATATTGTAAACCGCGCGGACAGCCCTCTTCTGTAACACAAATATAGTACCTATCTATATCTGCAGCACTCCCCCACAGCAATATGCCATATGACATAATACTATGGAAGTAGCTGAAGTATACCAGTCTTGCAGTATCTACGTCCGTGATAAGACGTATCTTTTTGACCGCGTACGCTGCAGAACTAAGTCTCTTCGACAATTTACTTATATGGAGACCCCATTGAAGTTTTTTATCTAATGTCATTCCTAGAAATACAGTGTTATCGACAAGTTCCAGATTTTCATTTTTAACCACTACATAAGTTTCAACTTCCTTAACATTTGGTAAAACAAATCTTATACATGTGGTCTTTTTTTGGTTAAGTAATAAGTTGTTAATATTAAACCAGTCAACTATTTTAGATAATGTGTTGTTCACATCGTCAAAATCAGTCATTTTTCTTTATAATTTAAATAAAAGTGATGTGTCAAACATAAGACCATATATCACGCTTTCCAAAATTATATGGTCTTCCAAAAATTCATAAGAAAGATATTCCTCTCAGACCAATTGTTAGTTCCATTGGTTCGCCGTTACAAATGCTTTCTAAATTCCTCGCGAATATGTTGCAGCCCTATGTAGAATCCGCAGACTCCTATGTCAAAAACTCAGAACATTTCATATCACTCATCACTGACTTAGAACTGGAAAGTACATATATTCTTGTGAGTTTTGACGTTGTTTCTTTATTTACAAATATTCCAATTAACGAGACACTAGACATAATCAAAGAAACACTCAATACCACAGACGATATTTTAAATTTATTTTATCACTGTTTAAATAACACATTTTTTTATTACAACAATAAGACATACAAACAAATAAAAGGAGCACCTATGGGTTTGTCATTGTCACCAGCAGTCGCCAACTTATTTATGACGAGGTTTGAAGAAGAAGTCTTAAAGAAAGTAATACTCAAACCAAAGAAATGGCTAAGATATGTGGATGACACATTCGTAGTATGGTCTCACGGAGAAGAAGAATTAAATAATTTTTTGAACA
>OY754986.1:5767173-5882173 GCA_963576475.1 Molanna angustata | reverse complement strand
ATGAAAAGCATGGTGTGATAGTATGTATGTACTTCTTCTTTCTTCTTCTTCCTAGCCTTCCCTCCACTGCTGGATGTAGGCCTCTTCCACCTGTCTCCATTTTTCTCCTTTTTCTTTACTGGATGTTTCCGACGACCACAACAATATCGTCGGCCCATCTCTTCTGTGGCCGGCCGACTCTCCTTTTGTATTCCCATGGCTTCCACTTTAAGACTTTGGGAGTCCATCTTGAATTTGGCTGTCTGGCCTCGTGTCCTGCCCATTGTCATTTCAATTTTGCGATCCGTTCCATGACATCGGCGACTTTTGTTCGGCGTCTGATTTCTTTATTTATTATTCTATCACTCAGACTTATGTATGCCCAACATTTGCCGTTCCATGGATCGTTGCGCGCATTTTAATTTGTGGACAATACTTATTTATGGTCAGGGACATTGTTTCCAAGCCATATGTCATCACAGGCATAGCTGCATAGGTTTTCCTTTTAAAATTAATGGGGATATCCTTATTTCTCGTTATATGACTGACCTTCGGAAAGCTCAGTCATATAATGAGAAATAAGGATGTATGTACAATGTACATAGTAATAATATTACCTATCATACAAATCGCCTTTACATGATATGTGTTATAAAGAGTCCTATCATCAAAACTCGTTGAATGTTACATGTGTAGTCACTTCTGAAGTACTCAATTCCTGTTCTTCCCCCAACACCACCTGTTTTGCTTACGTGGACTAACAACGGCCCCTTGTAAATCTCTTAAAGAGTACACAAAGAAAATACGAAGAGCCCGGAGAACTCTAAAACCTTGCAGACACTGCACAAAGTTTCAAAGAGAGCTGATTATGTGGTAACAACTGGTTCACCGATCACTGTTAGTGAAGATAAGAGTGCATCGTATTTAAGACAGAAAGTATTGAAAGCCTATGTGGCTTTAAGTTCCGCCTGTCCAATGGGTCCAAAGAAATTCTCTTGGACTCCCTTCTTATTAAAAAATAAATCAATGAAAATATAATCTCGTTGGGGTAAAAATTGAAATGTTTGATAATTTTCTCGCGGATCCCGTGATCATATCATGACCAAATTAAAATTTAACCAAGCGGAAGATAACCCATTTCTAAAGAAATAAAAATATCCGAAATCAGACAACGTGGCAAAAAGTTATCATTGAACATAGTTGAAAAAAAATTACACGTCGAATTGATAACCTCTCAGTTTTTAGAAGTCTGTAAATAAAACTTTATCTTTGAACTGGATCATAAAAGGAAGGTGTTATCAATAAAACATATTTTTTTTAAATGTATGATCGGTGATAATTCCTTTGATTGATTTCAATGATATGTATATTTTCCATTCGAATTGAGGTATTTGGATGGATGGATGTCACCGTTCTTCTAACCAATGTTGGAAACATTGCCATTACACTACTGTTTCTAGTTTTTTTATTGATATCATAAGTTTAGATTGAAGTGAAATAATGCATTGATTTGATGAACTCGAGGAAGAAGATATAATATGTCTAATATGACTTGATGTCCGAAGATAGGATCCCAAAGATAGACCGAGACAACGTACCGGAGGGGTCTAGACCACGAGGACGCCCACCAAAAAGATGGCGAGAATGTTGGCAGTCCACATCACAGGAGGCTGAATATGTTGCATATTACAGGCCCTGGGCCTAATGAAAGAACAATAAGAAGAAGAAGAAGTTGACCTATGTTCCAGAAAAAGAAAATAAGGAATATGAAGCTTCTTTCAAATCAGCATTTAATTTTTCGACAAAGTATTGTGTACCTATATTTTGTACTCCAAAAATACTACAGTAGGTAAATAAGACAAAAATGACCTTATAAGTCTGGCGCAATTCAGGGGTGACTTCTATGCGAAAAATGCATTGTCACCTCACATATAAGAATTGTAGCTTTCATTATTTACAAAAAAAACCAATTCTCTCAATAGATGGCGTTACAACAAAAATAAATAAAAAATAATAATATTGTTGTTCATAATTTCACCCATAGATGGCTGTAGTAAAAATTCCTTATTTTCAAGCGAAAAGAATTTCAGTATTACAATATATAGAAGTTTCAAAATTGAATTGATAGGGATCTCATTAAAAAGGCATAATTGGTGAACGTTGCGCAAGCGCATAAAGTGATCACGTAAACCAGCCGATGACAGGTCGTAAGCCCTGTAGGTGCCTTGATTTCCCGGTTCTCCTACAATAAATATTCCAACTTCGTCTCTATTGAAATGATTAAAAATCTGTTAAAAAATATCTTTGACTCCCGACAGGGAAAAAAATCCAATGTTTGCGCATATGCAATAATAAAAATATATTAGATAAATTTTGTTTTAAAGAACGCGAGAGCATTTGAAAATTTTGACACGTGATGTCATGTGAAGACATTTTTTGTTATTTATGGAAAGCTAATCAGTTCTATGTTCAAGCTCTCTACATTATAACATGAAATCAAATTACTGAACTTTTCCATACATAGAAATTTATCTAATTACATTTTTATTCATACTAAATGTTACTACCAGGAATATAAATTTTCTTCCGATAGTATATTTTTATGTTAAGATAAACAAACTATTAATGCAGTATGGTGAAGAATGCTTATGTTGTATGAAATATTTTAATAAAAGCAGATAAATTTTGTTTCAAAGAGCGTTAGAGCATTTTGACAATTTTGACACGTGATATCATATGAAGAAATTTTATGATATCTAAAAAAGCTAATCAGTTCTAAGTTCAAGCTATTAATATTCATATATCAATATGAAATCAATGAACTGAACATTGCCAAATATAAAAAAATTCTCTTGTTACATATAAGTTTCATACAAAAATCCATTAAATAAAATATAATTTTTGAAACCGTTGAATATTTTTCTTTTAACATTGACCAACTTTGAAAACAATTTTATGAAGATTCTTGGTGTTGTATAAATAGTTGAAACCAAATTAAAATATCTCTAATTTCCAGGTCGTGAGAGCATTTTTTCAGTTTTAATAGATGAAATCATAAAGAAACATTGAGAAAAAATTAACCGTTGTCTATGGAAAACTAATCAGCTCTAAGTTTATGGACTTAACACATGTGATATCAATATGAAGTCAATCGGACTTATAGTTTGGGCTGCAGAGAGGACACAAAAAAAAACAACGTAAATGATGAATTCATAGGGAAGAAATCAAAAGTTGTCTATGGAAAACTAATCAGCTCTAGGTCTTTGCACTTTACACATATGAAGTTAATATGAAGTCGATCAGACTTATAGTTTGGGCTGTAGAGAGGACACAAAAAAGATAAATGCTACGGCGTACGGCGTACGGCGTATACGCCATACACACAAACACATCACGACGAAACTCATAGTGTGCATTCTCTACATGATACCCATTGAGAAATTGATGTAAAAAAAATACGCTTAAATTTTGCGAAATCATGACTCTCCCCTATTCCATAGTGTGGAGAGTAAAAAATATAATATATATCATTGAGCAGAATTAAAATTTATCTAAGGTATTTGAGCCATTTGACAGACCTAAAATTTTACTTACTATTAGTTTTAACTAACTCAAACTGTCTCGATATAAAATTGTGGTGAGGTTGATAATCAATTAAATATATTATTTTGTTTTATTTGTTTGTATATTAATACTTTTCCGTGTCCAACCTATATTGTGTCTTTCTAGTGATTTGCAGCCATAATAGCATTCTGATTCGCTTGCCACAGATCCTCCTCAGAGCAACCTCCTTCCATAAGTGGGCAGTTTAGCAGGTCTGACATGTTCTGCGTCTCTCCACATTCACATGCCATGTCCTGGTCATACTCTAACATACCCCATCTGTCCAGGTTTACCTTGCACCTTCCTACAACCGTCCTTAGTCTATTCAGGGATTTCCAGGTTGCATATGGTAGTTGGTGACCCGTTGGAAGTACCTCTGTTGGTTCATGGAAGTTTTCACTATATTAATTAAAACAAAGAAATAAAACAGCTGTGGTTTTTCATAAATTCGTCTATTGCAATTGTTTTGAAACAATTTTGTTTCATTAACGAGTTGAAATTCAAGATAAAAATAACCGCCAACAATAACCATAAAAAGATTCAAACCCAATTTTAATTAAAATACAATTGTTGAAGCTTTTGGAATTATTCCCGTTGAATTACTTGGTTTGATTATTCAATGATGGTGTTATTTTGTGTGGTGCTATTTCTGATCCCGGCTAGATAGATATTCTCTTGTTAATTGTTTTCAAATAGTTTTATTATACCAAATACCCAAACAGTAAAATAGAGTTAAGTGGATAATGAAAAGCGTTCAATATAGTTACGTTTCATACTCTGTATACAGAGTCATAAAATAAATAGTGTATTTTTTATTATTATTAAACAAATCAATACAAACTAACATATAAATTTCAATTAAAAGGTTTACAAGTTCCATGATATGATTCATAATAACCCTCTTTAATTGAGATAAAAATCTCGTGTTAAAACAGGGGAGTATCTTTTTTTTTTTTTTTCATTTTTTTTTATATAAAAAATGAATATGTCCTTGTTAAACAAGTACATATACATCTTCCTACGTTCCCTAAAATAAGCATATAAATGCTTGTGCTATAGGTGAACGAAATCGGTCGAGGCAGGATTCGAACTCGCGACCACTGGATTACTAACCCAGCGCGCTAACCGCTCTGCCATCGACCCATCTTAAATTGTTACATTTGCCAAAACATTGCACATTTACTAACAAATAAAAAGTTATACTAAAACAAGAATGAAATAAACAAAATTAAATCATAATGTATTAATACTAGGCCTCTGTGCGGGCGTCCTAGGTTCGATTCCCAGCAGAGGTGAAAGTTATTTACTCGCCGCTTGCGCAGGGTGCAAGGAAGTGTTCCTTTTTTTTTCTTTTTTTAATATTTTAATTAATGTTTTAGTATTTTAATTTTCATAATAGATAAATATTTGTAAAAAAATCATAAAATTTATTTGATAAAAACATAGTGCACCGACACATAGACACAGTAACACACACATAGACACACACACACAAACACACACAGACACACACACACACACACACACACACACACACACACACACACACACACACACACACACACACACACACACACACACACACACACACAAAAATTTCATAGAGACTGTGATGACATAAGCCGCTTAAAATTATAAATAATAAATAGAGGATTACTGAAATTCTTTCTTAAATATTTTTTTATTTTTCTTAATTATTAAATATTCTAATAGATATTCAATCTTTTGATTTCTCAATTTATTATATTTCTGCGTTTCTTTTGTGGTTGTTGACCAACAGAAATTGCATAAGGGCAATTAGTTCACCATATCTAAATAAGTACCTACCTACATACCTAAAATTGAATTATTTTTATTAAAAAAAAATAATTTTACTATAACTGTTAAAATTTTTGCAAAAAGTATGTAATTTATCAACAAATAAAGGTTTTTTAGGATACGATTGTTCTTTGCGAACTGCGCATTGGACATACTATTTTCTAATTACTAGTTGCATGTAACACATGAGATCCAACTGTCGATGGCGATAGTATGCATAATCAAAGAATACGTACCAAACTATAAACAACACAAATTAATAACTAGTTGCATGTAACACATGAGATCTAACTGTTGATAGCGATAGTATGTATAGTTGAAGAATAAGTACCAAACTTTAAACCCATAAATACAAATTATTTAATATTTTAAGATGATATTTTGGTTTTCTATACAACACATGAACCTAGGTATGTATGTCAAGATAGGATAGTATGGAGGTCAGTCCTTTGATCCTACCCAGAATATTAAAACAGCATGATGGTATGTACATATGTAGGTATGTTTGGAGATTAGTATCAAACAATTGAGTATTTTTAGATATTGTGTGTAGGCGACTGCCATACAAATTGTATGAAACAATGTCGTCACTAAATTCAATTTTTATAAAAATTGTTAAAAAAAATTGAGATGTGCTATTGCAATGTTAATATTTTTTATATAAAATTAAATTATCTAGTTGGGGTGTTTCAGCTTTTTTTGATATTTAAAAAAAATGGAAATATAGGAAGTTAAACTCATAAATTTATCATAAAAAAAATATTTTTCTTAATAAAAAATGTTTGAGAAACCCTGGAATTTTTTCGAAATTTTTTATTTGAGATTTTGTATTTTTCTATATTTATACCGATTTTCAGCGTTCTATCTTTTATGGTTTCTGAGATATATGGAAAAATAAACCAAAATTTCAAAAGTTGATAACCCCTGACTGAAACAAAAATTCACAATTCTGAGTAAAAAGTTTTGTAGGCTTATAAGTGATTGTATATTTTGAAATTTTGGGCTCTGTAAATTGCGCGGATCAAAAGTTATAAGGGGGGGACAGACAGACAGACAGACAGACACACACACACACACACACACACACACACACACACACACACACACACACCCTGACACACACACACACACCCTGACACACACACACACACACTGACACACTCACACACACACACACACACACGCAAAACTCACATTAAATGTTACTCCGAATTCTGAGTAAATCCATGTTTGGGAACATATATGCTGCGAGGCCTCTAGTTGGTGTTATTAGCATGCAAAAAGTCCACTACATACTCCATACAAAATGTTCCTTCGTACACGCATCTTGGCTTAATAATGTCGCTTCATTCAGAGAATTGAATTCTCATGAACGAATCGACAGTTAAAAGGATAAAAATCTAAATATTTTTTTTATTTATTTATTTATAAATCTTATTGTACATAATAATATAAACAAATATAATTGTACACTGGCGGGCTAATTGCCATGAGGCAATTTCTTACAATCAACCAGATTACAAAGTACGATAACATTGATACGTACAACATCAAAAGAATAACAAAGAAAATATATATTAAGTACACTTAAATACAATTAAAACAAAAAAAAAATAATAATTCTTAGCAAGAAAAAAGCATAGAGTAAGGACAGGAGAGGAAATCGAGATCAGGTGTTCAATGATAAATATTCCTTCCTTAGTTTTTTCTTGAAAATACTAAGTGAGTTAGACGATGCAATTTCCGGACTAAGGCTATTCCATAATCTTGCTGATTGTACTTCAAACGAAGAGCTGAGAAATTCTGTATTATGGATAGGGATGGATAGTGTTGTACGTTCAGCAGATCGGAGTGGAAGTCCATGATTGGATAAATAAGTGAATTTTCTTTTGAGGTACTGTGGCAGGTTTGGGTTAGAGAGAATATTGTACAATAGTGACAAAATATGTATATTGCGCCGCTGGCGAATCCTGGGCCAACAAAGAAGATTGCGGTAAGATGATATGTGATCAAAATTTTCAACCCAAAGATGAATCAGATAGGGTCAATGTGGCAACAGTGAATCATGTATTTTTTTTGGTTGTAATATCAAGGCTAATCAACCAATTTTTATGAAAATTGGATGGGATATTCTTTGATTTATAATATAATTAAGTGCATATTAGTATTTGTCATAAACACTCGCTTTTCTGTTTTTTGGACATGTTTTTATTATAGTAGCTATTGAGCCACTGTGTACCACGTGGTGTACACAGTGGCTCACTTGCCGGTACACAGTGAATCACGAAAATATTTTAAAACACGTAATTTTTTGAACGATGGATTATTGACATTTAAAGAAATATATTTGTAGTGTCATTAACATTTCAATGCAAATAACAAAAATAAAAAAAACTCCTTAAAAAACATCGACTGGGAAACTATATCCAACTATCGGAATCGTTCCACCCCACACTAGACGAAGGACAGCTGCAGATGCAGAGAGGTACAACTAACTCATGATCGTAGGCACCCTCTATATCACCATCAATCAACAGCCTCACGTCTGAAGTCCAGAAATAGTTTCATTAAAAGCACCTCCCCGATTGAAAACTCACAACAAAGGAGAGAGTATCTGTGGAAATAGGAACTTGGAGCGGGGCTGTGGATGCATCCACGTGAGGGTATCCCAATAGGAGAAGACTTGCCCTACTGTATATGGACTACCCTCAATAATGGTCGGTGTCACACGATGTAGAGTGAACTTCGCAAGATGGGGGTACCTCTCTGAAGATGAGACTGGAGACATAATTATGGTAAACGACAAGGCGATAGCAGTCGCCGCATATTGGAGTGGCAGGGTTCGAACCTGCGGACACGTACAGTAAATAAGTAATAATTGGTATAAAAAGGTTTTAATATTTCAGTTGAATAGAAGCTGAATTCATCCTAAATATGTAAACAGGTACACAGTGGATCGTGATTCACTGTGTACCTTGACCGTGTGAGCCACTGTGTACCAGTCTGCCATTTTGAATTTAAAATATAAAATAAAAACATTTGTTTTATATTGCATAGTGTCGTGTAGCAAGTAAAAACACACGAAGTTTTTATAATAATTTAAATAAATGACATCGCGAACATCCCTTTTGCTTAGTACAGTCGCGAACAAATAATTATTTAGTTCATCTCACAAACACGACGGGCCACGCTTCCGTCTGTCTATACATTTGTTTCCACCTCATTCATCGATTAACTCTCTAATAGTAAGGCTGCGCTTATTGGCTCCGCCATTAGCAGTCTTTTTATCGGTGCGTCGGTCGAATTATTATCTAAATTAATTATTGTGATTCGTCGTAATTTTATACAGGGATTCACACTATTCGACCTTAAACAAAAGTTTGTAATTTAATACCAGTTTATTTATTTATCAAAAGTGATATTTGCACCGTTTAATATTTTTACACAATGGCGTAGGCCATTTTTGTATTGGACAAAGTCAAAGGAAGTTATTAAAATGTCTGAAGAAGGACATGTCTAACTATCTACACCTGAATTATAATATCAAGAAGACTACAAATAATAAAGGATGTCATAATTATCTGAGAACCTGATTTGTGGTTGAAGATGTCTAATTTCACAAAAATATAAAAGCCACTCCACATCACTCGGTGAGTCGAACAACTTTATTAATGGAAATAATCTTCATCCCTAAGATGACTTATATTTGCTGGATCGTTTGGACCTGGTCTTGGCTTTGTAAGCCTGGACAATTGTATCTACCCCTTCACTGACTCCACAACGACCGTTAATTTTCTTGTTTAATAAATAATGTTGTTTTGATCAGTAAATAATAATAACATAATCTAACCATTATTACAATATAGTGCCAAATATTGAGTACCAGAATTTATGTAATCTCTAGGTAGATTTTAAGAGTAATCTTGATAGCTGTTGAACCTATGATGTACCAAATCTGAATCAATGACTATTTATAGCTAACTGTTTCTTTTGATATGGTCTTTTCAATGTACTAAATTAACAAAATTTACATTCTTTGATTGCTCTCTGTTTGTGTTTTCCCCTATAACTGATTTATATACACCCACAACTCATAAACTCAACGCCCAATGAGAATATAAGAGTACTGTCTCTATTGCCAGCTTGCCAAGGGAATCATTATGGTAAGAGGTAGTGACATTTATTTATATTTATTTTCTTTGTGTTGATTAACATCCTAATAGATAAAACGCTTCACTACAATAGCCAGTATAACATTAAAATAATCTAGACATTATGGGGCTATTCATACCATAACAGCAATACTCCCATTGATTACATATAACAAAATAATAAAAAATATATTACCTTGAAAAAAATTGTTGTTGGGACACTAAATCACAGAGGTCTTATAACAATGACTGGTGCCAATTAACTAGTGTAAACCACTTCATGTCTAATAAGGATCATTGAGAGAAAATTACAACATGATAATTTTATTTTTTCTACCTTAAAATGACCTGATTCACTGTGTAGGTACCCATGATTCACTGTTGCCACAATGACCCTACATATATTCTTGTGACGTTCAAGTTTATTGAGATGCACTTCATTTGCATCCAAATAGCATACATCAGCATAATCAACCAATGGAAGAAGAAGTGATTTTCTTATCTTATTGAACCCAGGAAGTCGTCAATAAAGTCAAACTACTTACCGTTATTCTATGTCGATAGACAATAAAATATATTCGATATATGTCGATAGACAATATCATATATTCCCTTAATCGTATCTCTTCCATTTTTTCCAAATTGCTGGACGTTCAATTTTATTGTAAATGTCATTTATGAGTTTTCGTAATCGAGTATAGGAAATTATAAAAACAAACGGGTCTCTGTTAAAATACTGTACATAAAAAAATGAAAATAACCATGTCAATAAATTTTTATAGGTTTTGCAATGAATAAAGTCATGCTTATTTTATATCTACATAATATCAATTGTGGAAAAATCCGTGTTACGAATGGGCACATTTTATTTCTTATTTATTGAATTTGTATTCAAAAATTGTACTTATTCGAGTAAATTACCAACAGGCATCTCCTTACAATCAACCTGAGCGTAAAAACATACTTATTTATCGATTCATGTCGTTGCGAACCGTGGAAATTTTGTTGCGTCCTGGGCGACTTGGAGTCTCTGCTCTTCCTGCTTTATAGAACCCCATCATTCTGATCCATATAGCAAGGATGGTCTCACATACATAAATATGTATAATATATACTTTGTACTTAGTCCTGACTGGCATTCTTCTGCCACACAGTACCCCTGTTAGGGATCTCCATTTTAACCAGCCTGTATTTATTCTATGCTCTACATCACTGGGGCTTGGATGCGGCCATAGGGGCCTAGTCAGTTAAGTTGGAGGTGGCAATATTTGCTTGAGAAACGAGTTTAAATACATTTCTCCTTTGTTGGGATCGAACCAAGGACGCCTACATAAAAACCAAACGGCTTACCAACTGTGCCAAGAAAACAATATACCTACTAGTTGATATTCTGCAATTAAAAATGCCTTAAAATATTCCAATTTATTACTCCTCTATAAGGTTTATTCCTTCGGAGTCCAGTTAGGAGTGAAAATGAAAGTATTTTGCTTTGTTAAAAGCGGATTGTTTTCTGATTCCATCACATGGTGCAAAACAACCTGCAGGTCAGATATGTCAGATGGTCAGGTATGGGACGAGAATTGGATGTATCTTGCGATGGTGGAGAGGTCCAGCATGACAAGCATCTTCATCGTCTGCCGAAACATGCCACAAAAATCTAATTAAGAAGACTCGGGTGTGTAAAATGACTTGATAATACCTCCTGCAACATATTGAAATTAAAAACCCCAATACATAATATCTATGTGATTAAGTAGCAAAATATTTTTACTGTTATCTGTCTTAATCGCCGAGTCGTGCGGAGTATGCAGAAACATTAATGAAAAATCGAAACGCGAAAGTTGATATCCAAAAAAAAAAAAAAATAAGGGCGCTTCAGTTCAACCCTTTGTTTGCGCACCGTCTGTGACGTGATCCCGCAAAATTCATTTTAAAACGGCTGAAAGTTGTAAAGTGCGGATTATTGTGAAATTGAACGAACGAGCCGGCGGATCAATGTGAAATTGAACGAATCGGACGGATTATTTTCAAAGTGAAAGAGTGAATGGATGAATTATCAGTGCGGTTTAAATTTTAATTGGTTAGACATGCTGAAATTACCGAGAGTCGCAAGCCACGGCCTCTTCGTCTGCGTGGAGAGAGATCATCAAATCCGGGGGGTTTGAGATGGGATTTGCGATCTCGGATCCAGGGCGGGAGATTTTTAGTCTTTATCCCGTTTTTACGGGATTAAGATTGTTGACAGAGATTCGTCGTTCTGGATGTTTATATACACCCAAAGTCGGAATTATATATCTTTACCCTTTGTGGAGGTATCATTGGATTATACGAAGCAACGTCTAACAAACTAGGATGATAGGAGATAAGTAAAAAAAAGAGGTCAAACAAGAATGTTAGCACTCTCGTATGGTATAAAATGGCAGAAGACGTAAAAAGAAAAACGAAACATTGAAAATAAGGTCTCGAGCCAATGAATAATTAAAGCGATAATATCAATCCATTCAATTCTTTAAAAAAGAATTTAGATATATCACCTCGCTAATACCTTTTAACTAACACCCATTCTCCAACCTCTCTCTCCTTCCACAACCTCTATGCTCCTCCTATCTTTGGTGCTATGTATAATGTATATACTTTTAATAATTTTACGTGTTTGCCTTCCTATTTGTTATTTTCATATAAATTTACTACCTACAACATCACTATATGTAAACCTCACGTTACTTTGTTTGGTTAGAGGAAATTGCCTTTGTTCATATCATTACACATGAAGTTAAATCAAAGAAATTATTTATAACGAATAACTCTTTTGTGAATGGGTGGAAGAGCAACCAAAGACGCAAGTTCTTCTGAGGATCTCCTGTGAGAGTATCGCTGCTGTCGGTGGGTTTGAAGTACTATCGCGATAATCCATATCTGCGAAATTTATTTTCACCGACGTCGATTGTCATTTTTTGCACCACGAGTCTAGAGGAGCTTCTACAGCTACTCTTCGTGCCATGAATTCTTTGTCATTTTTCCAAGCGTTCTGTGAATAGGCCATATTCAGTCCCCATACACGGAGCGGGTGGAAGTGAGCGTAGCTTATATTCAATAATTGGGCGTATTTTCACTTTGTAGAGAATAAAAAAAATATCCTTTCAAAAATACCTACGCACTCTATTTGATAATACGCTCATTTTTTTGGAGGCTAGTTTCACCTGAGCATCAATGCTCTAAGCAGGTCGATAGTTTTGCTGTTAGATAGGGTGCTTCTTTTGTAAGACATTAGCAATTTGCTAGTCTTGGGTTTTTAAGACTTAATATAAAGAAAACATGACAATATCAAATTATATAAAGAACGCCTAAATAAAAATACTTTTTTTTTTTTAATACGTGGTTAATACAAAGTTATATCTTTAAATTTAATTTGAAAAATACTTTTCTTTATATTTTTTCTGAATGGCCCGCGACTTTATTTTTTTGACCTTTTACAATCAATCAATTAATCAGTGGCGCTACAACCCATCCTGGGTCCTGGCCTCCTCCAGAAGCTCCCTCCACCCCACCCTGACCATCGTTTCCTGCCGCCAATTTCAACGCCCATCGTCCGCAAGTCCCTCTCTGCTCCATCTAACCATCTCAGCTTTGGACTACCGACGCTTCTTCTGCCCATTGGTCTTGTAGCGAATATCCTTTTTAGCGGTCAGGTTTCGTCCATTCGCGCTACGTGATTCAGCCATCGGAGCCGGCATATTTTGATGTATTGGGTGACGTGTACATCTGAGTACAACTGGTACAGTTCTTGGTTGTACCTGATACGCCAGGTTCCATTTTAGCATACGGGCCCATAAATGCGTCTCAATATTTTTCTTTCAAAGGTGTTTAACCTTATTTCATCGGCCTTTGTTAGTTTCCATGTTTCAGCAACATATGTTAAGACTGGTCGTATAAGAGTCCTGGACCGTTGGATTTATGTACTTTTTGACCTTCGTTTTAACCTTTCACACCCTATTCAAATCCCAATTTCGAAGTTTCTTGAAGAACCTGATGGAGAAATGGCTGCAGGTCGATTAGAATATTATATTCAAATTGGAATAAGATTCTAGTTTCAACATTTGTAAAGTAAGACCCATCGACTGTCAGATTTTATTACCTATATAGTATAATGCCTGACTTGTTAAAATAGCAATTTTCAACAATTTAGAGACTTTCATCTCCAAAAACCACCACTACTCAGGGTCCATACTATCCAATCGTTGTTACCTGCTGCGGTATAATTTTAAATAATAAAATACTTTTACGCATATTTGGCAGTCGCGAGCTTTAAGCATAATATAATACCCACAGCATCCAACCGATTTATGTAGATTTCGATCCGTTTAAGTAATAATACTTTCAACATTAGATACAAAATATATTTAGCTTTCGCTAAAATGTCTGCAAACTTTTCGAGTCTGGCTACATACTTTGTTAAATTATTTACTTACATACAAACAGTATAAACTTCGACAGAAGTCAAACAAAAGATTACAATATACATTCGTTTATTGATATGAGAGTACTGCGCAAAGAACGTCTCTTGTTTTCTTTGACTTTTTATATGTACGTAAGTTTAAATTAAATTCAATTGAGTATGCGAACGATTTTGGTGATATTTTAATCCCTTCGTACGAGCAAAGTTAATTGTAATAAATACAATTGTTTACAATATAAGACAAACTTAATTCTGAATCTTTATTTAGTTACAAACATACCATCACGCCATATCCCTATTCGGGGTAGGCAGAGAGAACCGAACGCCAGACATCTCTCTCTTGACATACATTCCTCGCTTCATTCACGTCCATACATCGTCTCACACACGCTCTTCTATTATTCTTACTTCTAATTTTTCTTGGCCGACCTCTACTTTTCGTTCCTCTTTTATCAGCCTTGTATACTTTTTTTGTCAGACGGTCATCACTTATACTTTGTTATTTATTTATTAATTATTAATACACAAAACAAATATAACATATATCAACTGACTAATAACCTCCCACTAGGCGAAAGCCTGTTCTGGGACTGTTATTTTACAAAATTGAATATCTTTATTCAGCTGTAATTTTCATATTTTTTACATGTTATACAAACAGTAAACAAGAGTAAAAAAATATATAATATGTAAAATGAATGATACAAATACAAAAAGATAATCAATTGAACAAAATATTGAAAAAAGTTAATATAAATATTATTCACAGAAACGTGAATATAAATATGAAAATATGACAAGTGCCGGGTCAGAAGTGACGGGCGGATAACCACCTCCGCATAGTGCCTACCTGATACCATTATCCAGTTTATCAGTGCAGCCTTGAAGGATCTAGTCAATTCCTTAATACTACTATCCAACTGTTTAAAGATATCTTGATACACATTCATCGCCTCATCAACGTATGAATATACATCGTCTTATACACGTTCGTCTGTTGTTAACGCTTCTTAAATTTCCATCTTTCATAATATCGTTTACATGGTCGTGCCATCCTTTTCTTGGGCGCCCCCGACCTATTATTCCATTCCTGTCAGCTTTGTATATTTTCTTCGTCAGGCGTTCTTCATTCATTTTCCCCAAGTGGCCGAACCATCTCAATGTGTTAACTTTCATTCTGTTAATTTCATCTTTCCTCCTCTTACAATCTTTCCTTGTATCTTCATTTCGAACTCTGTCATACATCTAAAAAAACGTCCAAGTGTGCCTTGTTAGTCAGTTAAGTATGTTTAAATTAAAATTATTCAGATGGTCTGTACAGTCAAGTTCATTTTTAAATGGTTACTAAAAGAAGGGCAACTTTAGTCATTTCATTTCAGACGCTCTTATCTTTGGTGATTTTTTTGCTATTTCGGAGAATAGGTAAAAACAAGCCAAGTTTACAAACAAAACGAATTCCCGTCGCATTTGGGGAATTGAGAAAAATGTGCTCATAATAATAATAATTTCAAGTTGATTTCCTCCGAGACACGCTCAAGTTTCAAGATCTCATACTCTCAAGTTTATTAGGAAACTTGATAATTTTATTTCCCCATTCAAGTACATATGTAGGTACATACATATAGATACTTCCTGAGTTGTATCAATTCGAGGAATTCTCGGATCTATCAAATGATATTATCACTCACCAATAATACACTCCCGTATTATGTATGTACGTGTTTTATTGATATTTTTGTTATTATCCGGACATATTTATTTTTGTTTTCTAAAAATAAGTCATTGGTACGAGGGCTGAAAAGTTGTTCAAACGAAAAACTTTACATATATGTCACTATGTGAGGCAGAATAAAGTTGAACACACAATAATAGGTAGGTACCTATTAAATATGCAATAGTTAATGCTGTTCAATTATAAACCAACATTTTTATGTGTTGCTCTTTGAGTAAGTAACACATAAAAATATTTCATTTGATTTGGGAACCGTAACACATAAAAATATTTCATTTGATTTGGGAACCATGTGATTCATATTAATTACACCAACATAGTTAGCTAGTCTCTTTCTATGGCTCTGAAATAAAAATCGCGTCAGAGATTGGACTTATGACAGGTATTATGGCGGACATTGGGATCTTGTTGATCTGTTTTGTGTAAGCTAATATGTTTGTTAAAGTAATGATTGTGATTGCAGAAAGTTGAGATTGTGTACCTATTTAGTGTGGAACGGGAACAGTCACCTGGTTCATAATTGTCAATAAAATTTGTAAACTGCTATCCATAGAATAGGATTTACTAGTTGGGCAGCAGTAATCTACTTAATTTTGTCATTATAAATATGGTGTGATAAAAGGTAAATAAATAAACAGTGGAAAAATAATGGAAAATAAAAATCATGATGTTTCTACTGTTTTGAGAGGGACCTCAACAGGATTAGACCCGGGGTCGATCGTAAAAGGAAAAAAAACCTCCAGAGATGGGGAATGGCTGAAGACGCGATGTGCGACTGTGGACAAAAGCAGTACAGCGAGCACCTCCTAGTATGTCCAATGGTTTCTGGCCAGAGTGATTGGAAAATTCTTAATGAACGAGCCCACCTAGAGGATGAAGCAAAGGAGTTTGTGGCCTTTTCGGAGTAGATGGGCATTTGTCAGATACGACAAGAAGAAGAATGGGGACCTGCTTATATATTTTATAATTTTTCGTTTAACTTATTTTGATAGTTAGAAGAATAGTCTTGGAATACTCGGTCGATATTAATTTTGTTCGATAAACACTCCTAACCTTTTCCTCTTCCAAATATTAGACATGGGTAACGCAACGAAATTCGTTGCGTCAACCCAGTAATTCAGGCGCAGCTCACTGCGCTGGCTCACTAAGTTAACCCATAATAGCGTCATGACGCAACAAAATGAATACGCCGAGTGAGATGTGTAGGTACCGCGCACCATCTACATACATGACACATTTCACAGGCTCTTAAGTACCTACATACAGCGCATGAATGAACTGCGATGTCTTTAGTCAGTAAGTCAGTTTTTCACATATTACCATTTATTTAAAGTGTTTAAAGGTAATGATAATTTATTTACTTTGCTGATACAACACCTTTCCGTGCAACTCAGTAGCGGTGCGGCTCACAATTCACTGCGCCGGGTCATTAAGCTAATAAAAATAATAATAATAAAAGTATAATAATATGTAGGTATTGTATTTTATATATGTAAGTAAATATTATTATTACCTATATACATTATATTTCATGTGCCTACATGTTTAAAAATATCACAAGTAAGTATGTCGGTTAAAAAGCAGGCAACTCAATAACTCAATACCCTAACACTGTTCGCATTCTCCCGGTCTAGCACTCACGACTCACTGCGCCGTGAGCCAATACATTTCGAAGGAGTGAGTTAACACACCCGGCGCAGTGCACTGAGTCGATGCAATTGAGCGGCGCAACGCAGCGTTACACATGTCTACCAAATATATTGCTACCTACATGAATAGTCAGCTGTAATATACAATCGTCTACAACTCGTCGTCGTGACATCAATGACAGTTGATGAAGTAAAATAGTTTTAATACGCTCGAAATATAAATATTTCGTGTCCTTTCGTATTGATCAACTAAATACTACGCGCCGTGCGCCCTTTTAACATACCCAAACCGCGTTTGTTTGGAAGTGGTGTGTATATCACCAATATTTTGTGTTGTGATACAAGAGTTATAGTGAGTGCCTTCCGTGAAGACCTCCCAGACGAAGGAAGAAATTCACCACCAGGTAGGTGCAATATTCTCTTCTCTCTGTATCCAACAAATTTGTTTACTAAATTAATGTATTAAAAGAAACGACTTCAGAAAAAAAATAATGATGAAAAAATAAAAAGTAAAAAAATAAAAATGCAGTAACAAGTATGAAATAATTGCCTTTGAAGAAAAGTAAGTTAATTTTACATCCAATAAAACAAATATGACTGAAAAATACATACCTAGGTTGTAAAATATTTATTTACATCCAATATATTTTTGAAGCCGGAGCCAAATACAATTATACTAACCTTCGAGTGAGTTCCATATTTTTTTTTATTTAATGTAATGAGACATTAATTTTGCCTGAAGAGGGAACGTTTTGTCCCAAAACCGTTCGCATAATTGTAATTAATAAGGTGGTTTATACAAAGATATTAAAAAACGATGTTAAAATGTACCACACAGTCAATAATTCAATATCTGAGAGGTATGTCTTTCCAATCAAAACCAATGGTTCAGCCGTTATAATTAATTTCTCGATTTCTGGGAATCAAATTCAGTTTTCTAACACAGAAATCAAAGAACTTACGTATGATTTTCTAAGAAAATGTAATTTATCAAAATAATAGGTTTCATTAGGTACAAGCATTTATGCTTATTTTAGGGAACGTAGGAAGATGTATAATATGTAATTTTTTAACAAGGATATATTTTAAATGTTTTTTCTTCTCTTTTTGTTTTTTTTTAATTGTCTTTCTTAGATTTAACTTTTTGACCGTCAGTTTTTGATGAAATTCCATCAAATATAATTAATATTTTAATAAATAAAAATAAAAAACGTGTTCAAAATCGATTCCACTATTTATTAAGACTACAACCTACAACCGGCTTCGTGCTAAGCACATTTTCAAGTAGTTTTTCTTGGTTAACCAATCTGAGTCCGTCTTTATCAGTACTGCAATTTTCCCAGTTTCGAGTGATTTTGGAAATTCAATAAATTTTATTTGTGAAACACCGGCTTAGAATAGTGCTTCCACTCTTTTCTATCATCATTTTTATATGTACCGGTATGTAGAACAAATGTCAGGAAGAATGCTACAATTCCACCCGTATGTGATTCTCATAACACGTTGTTCTCAGCCGGGGTGGACATCTTCGATGTAAAATACGATAAGTTTCGTCTCGAAATATTGAAGGTGATACGCGCTTAATCTTCCTCCCTCGTACCCTATCCATCCATCAACCATTCCTTCTTAACTGATCTGTAGATCTTCAGATATATGTTTGTTTTATACATATATTCTCTCTTTTATTCTCGAAGGTTTCGTCAGTATATCAATAGGTGTCCAATTCATCGGGGCTCACGATCTTCCCCACACGTTCCCATTGTATTCACCTACAGAGCTGAAGACGACAATGGTGAAGAAATCACGTCTGAAACTTTGAGAAACCACTCCCGAAGGATTGTATAAATCATAAAGGATGACGAGGCAGTCCTTGGATACATTCATCCACCCATTGGAACAAGTTTTGGACATATGATAGATGGCTTTTCGTTAGTTCAAATTCATATTCGTTCCATGCTGTTTTAAAACAAGCGTCTGGAAGTTGGGAAGTACGCGTGCGCACAAATATTTAACTGAATAAATAAAAATAGTAAAAAGTATTGAATGTCCTAGGTATCTCACAACTATCTTACAACATAAATAATAAGGTTTAAGCATTTAAATGTGATTAAATGCTCTTAACTTCAAATAGCAAAGGTGTTGATAACATTTTCCTGTGACCAATTTCAAATAGTAAAGGTGTTGATAACATTTTCCTGTGACCAATTTCAAATAGTAAAGGTGTTGATAACATTTTCCTGTGACCAATTTCAAATAGTAAAGGTGTTGATAACATTTTCCTGTGACCAATTTCAAATAGTAAAGGTGTTGATAACATTTTCCTGTGACCAATTTCAAATAGTAAAGGTGTTGATAACATTTTCCTGTGACCAATTTCAAATAGTAAAGGTGTTGATAACATTTTCCTGTGACCAATTTCAAATAGTAAAGGTGTTGATAACATTTTCCTGTGACCAATTTCAAATAGTAAAGGTGTTGATAACATTTTCCTGTGACCAATTTCAAATAGTAAAGGTGTTGATAACATTTTCCTGTGACCAATTTCAAATAGTAAAGGTGTTGATAACATTTTCCTGTGACCAATTTCAAATAGTAAAGGTGTTGATAACATTTTCCTGTGACCAATTTCAAATAGTAAAGGTGTTGATAACATTTTCCTGTGACCAATTTCAAATAGTAAAGGTGTTGATAACATTTTCCTGTGACCAATTTCAAATAGTAAAGGTGTTGATAACATTTTCCTGTGACCAATTTCAAATAGTAAAGGTGTTGATAACATTTTCCTGTGACCAATTTCAAATAGTAAAGGTGTTGATAACATTTTCCTGTGACCAATTTCAAATAGTAAAGGTGTTGATAACATTTTCCTGTGACCAATTTCAAATAGTAAAGGTGTTGATAACATTTTCCTGCGACCTATTTCCATTCAATTTATAAAGCAACTCTCTTATTATTAAAGACTAAAGGCCGCTGTATACGGGACGGGGCGACGACGTGGATGGGACGGGACGTGTTTTTTTATATAAAATGTTTACGAACGTGCATACGCCACGTGCCATATGCCATAAGTGAGGATAGGTCGCACACAAGTCTTATAGATGCGTACCTTGCTGCTGGTTCGCATGTCTTTGTTCCTCCATATGACATCTCGCAGGCAGTCTGCAGTCAACAGCTGAGGCTTTTTCTACCTGAGGCCTTACTTCTTTGGGGAGGTCATGAGTGCTGACTAGGTCACAGCCTAAATATTTGAACTGGGACACCCGTTCAATAAGCTCGTTGCCCACTGAGATTCTGCATTCCATTGGATTCTTGGAGAATGTCATGCATTTAGTCTTTGCTACGGAGATAATCATATTATTGTACTTTCTGTAATCATATTATTGTCCGACGTGCGGCTGCGTCCGGTGTTGAACAGGACCAATGAGTCCTATAGCATCACCGGCGTAGAAGTGGTTCGCGATCTTCCTCCTGTACTTTCTGTAGGATTCGCTAAACTTTATCGGCATTCTCTGAAGGTCGTCCATTATTGTAGCGTCGTCAGCATAGCAAAGTATTCCTACCACTTCTTTCCCCAGAGTGTACCCAATCTTGAGAGATGCAACTAGACGCTTATGATTTTTAATAACCCAAAGAGATCAATATTATACTCATTTTTTGATTTGGCTAACTACGCCTACATATATACCTACCTATGTCAAAAAAATAATTCTGATAAATAATTATGAAAGAAATAGTTATAAATACCTATCTTGTACCCTCAATTTGGTATTTACTTACTCACCCAATTTCTCATATCGGTTCATTGTCAGAACTTTCGTCTTCAATCATTTGAACCACCTTGAAACACGTCCGTCCGGCTCAGTAAAATAATACAGACGGCACAACAATGTGCACGCTACATATTTCTAGCTTAGTTGTAGCTAGCTTAGCTTAGCTTCAGCGTAGTTTAGATTTTGGTCTGCAACGGCTTTAAGATTTGACACACGTCTGTAACGTCTCTTATTTTATTTTTTATTATTTAAGAGACACTCACCGACAAGCGACATTAAAAAATACAAAATATGTAAGTACAAAATAACATGAAAGGTCAACTTTCCAATTACGAGTGCCTGCAGCATGCGATATTATAAAAATACCCATGATAAGGTGGTAGGAGGAGAAAAAGGGGAAAAATGAGAAGGGGATTTTTTTTTATTATTTAAATATACTTATAAATAACATTTAGTGCATGTTATATAAAAAAAACTAACTAATGTTTCCTTTCCTTATTAATTGTTTTTTTTATAACATGTACCTATGTACCTACTATGTAAATGTAATTTAAATAATAAAAAAAAAATCCCTTTCCCAAATTCAAGGACCACACTTGATTCTAGGATTGCTCTTGTGAATATATTATAATATTTAAGTTCTTTCAAATCTAGATCAACGTAGTAAACTATGAGTTTCGAGCAATGACTTAACACGGTGAAGTGTCCCGTTCCCGTCCGCTGGCAACATCAATCAATATATCTCGAACCTTCAGCAATGAAATAACGTCATGGTGACTTGATGGTAATCTAATTGCTCTCAAGACATGTACCCACACTTCGTCTTCCGCCAGAGTATTTTTCAATTTTACTCGGTTTGATCTTCTGGGGTGTTTACTTAATAATATTTTCGAATTTCTGCTCCAGTGGTGTGTGTATTGTGTATGTGTGTGGCGTTTTCGGAGAATACACGCGTCTTTTGAAATAACGAAGTTTGTACCGTCGATATATTTTTAACGATACATTTTCGAAGGAAATCAATTGACCTTGACTATTAGGCGAATCGTTTTCTTCTTTTTCGTAGATCTACTCACCAATGAGCGACGTGGTTTTATGACCTCGAAGGGGATAATAATAATAAACACTTCCTTGCACCCAAAATCTTCCAACTAACCAGTGTTTCCAGCCCAGAAATGCAATATTTGCGAGTGAAATGAATTTAAATTTTTCCTTCTGGGAATCCAGGACGCCGGTACAGAGGCCAAACGGCTTACCAACTGTGTCACTTCGGTGCCACTGTGCTACAGTTGGTAAGTTCGGTCAGACATATTATAAGTAAGTATCCTGTGGAAGTAGTATATTAGTAGAAGCATGCATCTTGCCTGTGATGACATATGGTTTGGAAGCAACGTTCCTGACCATAAATACTGTCCACAAATTGAAATGCGCGCAAAGATCCATGGAGCGGCAAATGTTGGGCATTTTTTTTTTTTAACATGTCTACGTAGGGGACACCAGCTATTAGGATTTGGGTCCATTTTGCTCTTCCGAAGAAGCGCACTACGTAGCGTTGGGAGGGGTTTACAGTCTAGAAAAGAGTTTATTGATTCGGATTTTAAAAAGACCCGGGTTGTATGAAGGTGGAAACACAGAATTCGGAAGATCGTTCCACAGTCGGGCTGCTGTATTAATAAGTCTGAGTGATAGAATAACAAATACAGAAATCAGACGCCGAACAAAAATCGCCGATATCATGGATCGGATCGCAAAATTGAAGTGGCAATGGGCAGGACACGTGGCCAGACAGCCAAATTCAAGATAAAATCCCAAAGTCTTGAAATGGAAACCATGGGAAAATAAAAGGGGTGTCGGTCGGCCACAGAAGAGATGGGCCGACGATATTGTTGTGGTCGCCGGAAAGAAATGGATTGAAGCGGCACAGGAAAGAGAGAAATGGAGACAGATGGAAGAGGCCTACATCCAGCAGTAGAGGGATGGCTAGGAAGAAGAAAAAGAAGAATTGAAAAAAGATCCAAAAACTTCATTTATTTATACGCAAGTACAAAAATAATGACCTGCGACCAATCGATGTGGAGAGAATTAACTGAATTTCGCAGTCTTCTAACCCACTCCATTGGAAACCTATCAGAGGTTGTAGCTCTATTCATCCCCGGAGTGGCTGCTCATCGGATGAAACAAGGAACTACTATCAAGCATATAACATACCATTATCTATCGTTGTGGACACACAAACAGTGTAATCGATTGACTTTTTTCCCAAAAAGAATCTTGACACCAATCCAGAGGGCAGGAAACCAGAGGCAGGCCCAAGCTAAGATAAACATACACACTCTCCACCTCGCTTTTTCCTCGATACTCCATTTTTTCCCTTATTACTGTTGCAATGAAATGATATGATAATTTTCACAATATGACAGCAAAGGTGAGTGGACATTTTATCCAACTGTCGATTTGTTCAGGAGAACTTTGTTCTCTTAACATATCGACAATGTATCAAGCCAGAATACGCGAGAATTGTATGGAGAGGTCTACTTTTTTCACGGCTTTTCCATCTTTGAATTCAAAAAACACCAACTTAGAGGCTTCGCAGCATATATGTTCCGTACACGGATTTACTCAGAATTCGGAGTAGAACATTTCGTGTGTCTGTGTGTGTGTCTGTGTGTGTGTGTCTGTGTGTCTGTGTGTCCCCTCCCCCCTTATAACTTTTGATCCGCTCAATTTACAGAGCCTAAAATTTCAGAATATATAAACAGTTACAGGCCTACAAAACTTTTATACTCGGAATTTTGAATTTTTGTTTCAGTCAGGGGTTATCAACTTTTGAATTTTTATTTTATTTTTCCATATATCTCAGAAACCATAAACGCTAGAACGCTGAAAACTGGTACAAACATAGACAAATACAAAATCTCAAAATAGTTTATTCGAAAAAATTCCAGGGTTTCTCAAACATTTTTTATTAAGAAAAAAATTTTTTTTATGATAAATTTATGAGTTTAACTGCCTATATTTCCAAAACTTTTACAATTATCGAAAAAAGCCGAAACACCCCAACTAGATAATTTAATTTTCTATAAAAAATATTAACATTGTAGTAGAAGATCTCAATTTTTTTTTAACAATTTTTTTAAAAATTGAATTTAGTGACGACATCGCTTCATACATTTTGTATGGCAGTCGCCTATACACAATATGTAAGAAGACTTAATAGTTTGATACTTCATCTCCAAACATACATACATACATACCATCATGCTATTTGCATATTATGGGTAGGAAAAAGGATCTTCCTCCATACTATCCTATCTTGACATACATACCTACATATGTTGTATAGAAAACAAAATATCTGAAAATATTCAATAATTTGTATCTATGGGTTTATAGTTTGGTACATATTCTTCAACTATACATACTATCGCTATCGACAGTTGGATCTCATGTGTTACATGCAACTAGTTTATAAATCTTTATATATATAATTCTTCCGTACGTGTGTATGTCACTGAACTCCTCCTAAACGGCTGAACCGATTTTGATGAAACTTTTTGTGTGTGTTTATGTGAGTCCCTGAATGGATTAGATTCACAAAAAGGAATTTAATAAAAGAATAATAAAAATGGGAATTTATAAATATTTTCGGAATACGCATTTTGAACAGTGGGAATATTGGCTTCCAATATGTCATAATATTATGCAATGTTGGTTATGACATTTAAAACTTGATGTTTTTCTCACTTGATGGATTTGTTTTCATATTTTTAATATTTTATGAAATTATTAAGTTGTTTGTATATTTTCTTATTATTATTGTATAAAGCAATTTAGTTTTTTAACATGTATATTCTGTTTTATTAAGTGGTATTATGACGATAGGTATGTCAAAATTATCCCTATGTAATGTTTTGTAATATTTCCGTTTAAATATTTAAATTGATTTATGAATAAAATAATTTAGTTTTATGTATATTATTATCATTGTATTATCATGTGATATTATTATATTGTGATATAATATTCTCTTCTTGATAGCCAAATTTTAAAAACATCCGTAGTGTAAAGTGAGGTTATAAATATATATTTTGTGATTGAAACGTCAAGATCAAACAACAAAACGTATATCACAGAGAATAGTCTATAGGGAAAAAATGTACACCTTCGTACTATAAAATAAGGTTATTTATTTATTTATTTTATTTTTATTTATTTCTATCCAAAAATATACAGTATATATGAGATACAAAATATCTTAAGATAATATATTAAGCTTATTCATACATAGTTAACATACAATGTAAATATAAGTTATCTCATTTCAATAAATATCAATTTACCACTTCACTGGTGCTTACATAGTTTAAGCCATATTTTTTTTTGTTTGTATCTTTGTTACTAGCCCCCTCACTAGGCATAGCCTGTGCTAAGGTGAGCTAGTTTTATGTTATTGTCTATTACGTTGTTTATTTATAGATACATTTACATATAATATAAGTACATGTACATACATACGCTACGCATTCAAAATACGCATTCATAAATATATATTTTGTTTGAAAGACAAATAGATACTCTTATGACATGTTTAAATTTTTTAAATGATAACTGGCCAAAATTCGAAATAGCCTAAGATTATTCTTTGAACAGTCTTTCACCAAACTTCTAAATATCCAACTCAAATAATAGAATCAATTATTAGGGGATTCTGTATCTTCGTATTTTTTGTGAATTTATTCGTCAATATAATAATTCTAATGCATTTGCTTTAGAGAGAGGAGAGAGAGAGAGAGAGAGAGAGAGAACAACGTCTTTCGGGTCCGCTAGTATAATATATTATTTCAATTATATAATGTAGTAGTGAAAATAAATGAATGTCACTACGTTGACGTATCTTAGGCCAACGAAGAAGATTTCGTTAAGTGGAAAAATGATCATATTTTTTAAGTTTGTAAATAAAGCGTATAGGTAGGTACATACATTTTGCAATCGTTCAAGTTTGATAAGGAGTTCTTCGTTAGCATCCAGATAACAGGCGGGCAAGTCTGGTCCAAACGGTGAAATCGAAATCCTCGTCATTACTCATATCATAGATATAATTATTATATGGAATTCTATAATATCTTTAGATAATTTAATAATAATAATAATATATTTATTTAACAAAAGAAAAGAAAACTTACAGAAACAATACACCACAGAGACCACTCAGTATTTATATAAAAACAAACAAAAAATATACAAAACAAAAAACATGATAAATAAAATAATAATAATAAAAAAAACCATGGTTGCTTTCTGATTGGCATCATTCCATCACTTTACCTATGTCTTTCTAACTAGAAATAATTCCTGTTTTAAGACAGACAATTTCAATATATTTTCACTACGCTTTTACATCATGCGATAGAAATTTCAATCGATTGAATTAAAAAAAAACATAAACATAAGAAACAAGAAGAAAAACATTTTTGCATAACAAAATGTAAAATAAAGCATAAAAGTCTTAACAAAATATAAAATAAAGCATTATGGAAAAGAATGACAGCAGGCAAGACAGCTGAACTAAAACATTACCTAAATAAGTATGTTTGTTAACTAAATTTAATCGTGAGGGTTTTGATTTCTCCGGTTAGACCAGACTTGCCCCCCAGATGTCAACATGATCAAGCAATGGGAGATGTAAGGATTATGCAAGCGTGATTTTGGAATGTGTCGGAAAAAAAATATTGAGAGAGTGTATATTATAAAACAGATATTTAATGACATGTGAATTCATGAAAAAGATTTGTATTTACTCACAAAACCTTCCAAGATACAAACATTAATATCTAGATGTGCTACCTCTTCTCGAATGCGACACCCTAAAATTTTGGGTACCTAATACCTCGTAGGTGCCCATGTACTTACGAAACCCTTTCCTGAAAATCATTTTCAGGTAAATTTAATGAATCCCCATGCAAAACACGAAGACAATCATCCACGTTTCACTGAACCATCACACATATACCTGAACCATCACACATGTATTTTACATACATATATACCTGGTTCTAAGCTTGGCTTGGAAATGTGTCTCCATGATAATATATTACCAAGAAAGAAAATTATTCCGAAATAAGGGTACGTGACATCATGATTTTAAGTATTTCTAATAATAATAACAAGTTGCATGTAACACATGAGATCCCAATGTCGGTGGCAATAGTATACATTGAAAAAAAATTGTGACACCGAACTGGCTATCTGCGTTTTTAGCTTAACCTTGGTTATAAGTTATATTTTTTTATTTATTTTTTTTTTATTTATTTATTTATTCAAAATCCACAATAAACATACAAATAAATTACATAGTACAACAAAAAAAAATAAAAATAGACTATTTAGTATATGCTGGCACTGACAAAAAGAATAAAATCTATCAGTACCAATCAGTGGATAAGAACTATTCCACCAAGCAGATTATTATATGGAGTTTAATGTCTTAGTTTGATATTACCTAGGAATATTACTTATATGGAGTTTAATGTCTTAGTTTGATATTACCTAGGAATATTACTTATATGGAGTTTAATGTCTTAGTTTGATATTACCTAGGAATATTACTTATATGGAGTTTAATGTCTTAGTTTGATATTACCTAGGAATATTACGTAAGAGGTACAAGTTATATTTGTATGTCTTTTTTTTTTTTTTTTTTTAACATGTCTACGTAGGGGACGCCAGCTATTAGGATTTGGGTCCATTTTACTCTTCCGAAGAAGCGCACTACGTAGCGTTGGGAGGGGTTTGCAATCTAGAAAAGAGTTTATTAATTCGGATTTTAAAAAGACCCGGGTTGTACGAAGGTGGAAACACAGAATTCGGAAGATCGTTCCACAGTCGGGCTGCTGTGTTAATAAAGGAGTTCGAGAAGCGACTTGTTCGTATATGTTGAAGGTCCACTGTGAATGGGTACTGCGATTGAGTGAAGCGAGTGACTCTGTTGCGAGTGGGTGGAGGAGGTACCAAAGATGCAAGTTCTTCTGAGCAATTCCCGTGGTAGTATCTATAGAATAAACTTAAAATACCGACTCTGCGTCTGTGTTCTAGTGATTGCAATCCATCAGTCAGTGATGGATCATCAATCAGACGTATAGCACGCCTTTGGACAGCGTCGAGGGTATTCAGTAGGTATTGGGGGGCGCCACTCCAGAGGTGACTGCCATATTCAATATTTGGGCGTATTTGCGCTTTGTAGAGTATACAGATCTGGGTCTTAGTAAAATATCTGCGCGCTCTATATAGTACGCTCAATTTTTTGGAGGCGAGTTTCACCTTAGCTTCGATGGAGCCCTTGTAGTGTAATTGGTTCGTTATAGATACTCCAAGCAGGTCGATAGAGCTGCTGTTAGGTAGGGTAATGTCTATTTATTTTCTTTCCATAATTGTATGCATAGGTATTGATTCAATTCTATAAAGAAATATCATATCATAAATTTAGTAGAACGCAACAATCGAGAACTACAATACAATAAAATCGTGTGAATTACTTTGTTCCAATCATGAAAACCTCGTTTGGGCAAAGACATTTTTGCTTCACAGCTCCATATAATATCTTTAACCAGTTGGATAGTAGTATTAAAGAATTGACTACAACTAGATCCTTCAAGGTTGCACTAATAAACTGGATAAAGATATCAGGTAGGCACTATGAGGAGGTGGTTATCCGCCCGTGACCTCTGACCAGGCACATGTTATATGTATTTATACTCACTTTTGTTTTTTCTGTCTGTACCTACGTTGTTTATTTGCTTTTTTCAATATTTTTTTTTTGTATTTGTATCATTCATTTTACATTTTTTTACTCTTGATTACCTACTCTTCTTTTATTACTTGTAAAATATGAAAATAACAGCTGAATAAAGATACTCAACTGTTAATCGAATATTTTTATTATTGCATATGCGCAAACATTGGATTTTTTCCCTGTCGGGAGTCAAAGATATTTTTTAACAGATTTTTAATTATCTCAATAGAGACGAAGTTGGAATATTTATTGTAGGAGAACCGGGAAATCAAGGCACCTACAGGGCTTACGACCTGTCATCGGCTGGTTTACGTGATCACTTTATGCGCTTGCGCAACGTTCACCAATTATGCCTTTTAATGAGATCCCTATCAATTCAATTTTGCAAGTTCTATATATTGTAATTGTAATACTGAAATTCTTTTCGCTTGTGAATTTCAGTATTACAATATATAGATTAGTATTACAAAGAATTTCAGAATTTCAATATATAGATTCAGTATTACAAAGAATTTCAGTATTACAATATATAGAACTTTCAAAATTGAATTGATAGGGATCTCATTAAAAGGCATAATTGGTGAACGTTGCGCAAGCGCATAAAGTGATCACGTAAACCAGCCGATGACAGGTCGTAAGCCCTGTAGGTGCCTTGATTTCCCGGTTCTCCTACAATAAATATTCCAACTTCGTCTCTATTGAGATAATTAAAAATCTGTTAAAAAATACTCAACTGTGTTAAATAACAGTCCCAGAACAGGCATTTGCCTAGTGGGGCGTTATTTGTTAGTTTGTATATGTTGTTTTTATTTTTGTGTAATAATAATAATAATAATAATACTGTGTGCTGTCCTTAGTATAAATAAATAATCCATTTATGACTATACTATTTGGTTATGTGCAAAAAATATTTAGTAGTACAAAACGAATTGTTTTGTAGTCACTATAGTTCGGTTAATTTTAATATGACTTTTTTTCAGTGTATATAGATAATTATAAATTATTGATTAAGATAGAGCCGGTAGTGGTGGGAGTAGCGATATACAAAAAATGTCTGTCAGGATAGTATAATGTGGAGTTCAATTTTTTTTTCTGCGCCAAATAGGTAAACGGTTTAAAGTCATGCATGAATTCATGAAGATTACATATGTATCAAAATATGTAATCAAAATATAAAATCTAATGGGGTCTAAGCGAGTATAAGGTATACCTACTCGCTCTCCTCCTTAGTTTGTATTTTACATGTATTAGGTACATAAATTTGAAAAGAATCGTATGAGTAGTTAGTTACTTTAGTTTTTAATCGATTCATTATAATAACATGTTATAGCAAATTGTACATTGGAATGAAACTTTCATAATGCAATCTCAAGTTGATGAACTACAATAAAAAAATAACCTTAAAAATTACGAATTCACAACTCCCCACTATGTCATCTTGGGGTAGCGAAGGGTAAAAAAATCTCAGTGAGAAAAGAAACTTTGAGAGACAATGATTTAAATGACTTGTGTGCGCCCGTAAAATTAATTCCTAGTATCAGAGGACCCCCTATTTGTGCGTGTGTGCTCCTTTAAAGGTATGGGTTTGCTAAAACCTCGGGTAGGGAGAACCTTGAATTTGTGGCCACATCGTAAATTTGAGATTAAAATGTAAATTGCATGTAAAATATATTATTTTATTATTTTTGTACGTTGAAGAGATGTGCCAAATCGTGTATGACGCGAGCCTGGGATTTAATAAGCCCTAAATTTAAACAAATAATTAGGATTGCCAAATGTTACATTAACAGGGAGTTTGAGCTGTCGTTAAATTGCAATGATGTTGTGTATTGTACCTACTGTTGAGTTTAATCATTGGTCTGAAGTATGTAAGTACCTGATTGATTCTTTGTGGTACATTTTAACAAATATGTATAATAGAAATATTACTGGGACGCACCGGCTTACAATAGTAATTCCACTTTTTTCTGTTTTATCGTTTTCGAGTGACCCGTAATCGAAATACAACAGGTAAAATAACATCTGATATAGTTCAGCAATGAGGTTCACCACTCATTCTGAATGTAGTGCATTTATTTGTGAAGCGAGAGTGGTGTGTGTATACATGAAAGTGTCGTGCGTCCTTTTATAATGCAACGCCCCTCCGCAACTTTCGCTAGTTTGCCAGAGTAGGCACCTATAAGTTGCCTGAAAAGCAAGGAACCTACCTAAATTATATTATGTATGTACATACATATGTCGTCATCGTCAGCAATGACGCTACAGCCCATCATGAGTCTTGGCTTCCTCAAGAGCTTTCTGCCACTATACCCGGACCATCGCCCGCACCTTCCAATTGGTTACACTGATTGCTTCCAAGTCTCTTACTACATCATCCATATCCATCCTTCCAATGAATACCTACAGTCGTACCCTTTAATTGATATTTAATTAAAATTATCAAAATTGTGGTGACTTTGTGTACCTATCGCCGGAAGAAGTAATGCGCTAAGCCAATTGCCATTGACAATCGAGAAGCTTCTTCAGGGATTCATATCCGCGCTCATCACCGCTTCTCATACCGCTGTCAAAAATAATCCGCTACGGTGTCTACTTAATGTGCATTAACAGTTTCGTGCCTGTGAGTTGGCAACCCCAAAAACATAAAAATATTTCCCACTTGTCATCGGAAAAATGCTTCTCATATTTTTTCTGCGTCATTGTGACCGTCGCCAATTCATAAAACCCACTACCTGTACCCCATCATCTTCGCTATCTTCACCGCATAAATGAACAATGAAATCGCAGTTTAAAAATATTTTAACAGTTTTTAACCGCTATATGTAATCGCTTTACCACCTTCAAAGACGCACGCTTAGACTGCAGGAGAAGTGTGCCCTCTGCCAAAGAATCTGCCAGCATATATAATTGTTGAACCAGCAATTCCCCGCTATACCACTAACCTACATAATAGGGAGGTATTTATTGAACTGATTACTTTATCTGTCCAGATTTTCCATTCACACCAATAGGAATTCAAATATTGCCTCCCTCAAGTTGAAATATTCCGATTTTGAACTTAATTGATTTGAATTATTCAGTTGAATGTCATGTTTTGGACGATGGCAAGGGAAGGGTCGTAGACCGTTTTGTCACGATTTGAGATTCCCCAGTTCCCAAATGCATTCCTGACCCAAAATCGACAGATTGAGGACTTTCGCTCTTAATATCCGTCCTTTCTTATCCGAATCCTTAGAATGAAGGATTTCGTCTGGTATTAATTTACGAAACAGTTCCGTTGTTTGAAAGTTTGACACAATCTTAGGGAACAGATCCTGTTTCCAACTCAAGTGAGCATATATGGCTAAATCGAAATCAACTATATGACTGAAAATATGTTATTTATATAATATTATATTTATTAAGAGAAAAAACAATTATACATACATCACACATATACTCTGGAATAATTTGAGTCCTGATATAACTTCGTCAAACTCGCTTTCCATTTTCAAGAAAAGGTTAAAGCAGGGATATCCAGAACGAGTGGACTATAAGGTATGCCTGATGGTGTTTAAAGCTCTGAACGACTTGGCTCCACACTACATTCAGGAATTGTGCCAGAGGAATGTTCCATCGGGGAGGCAGCTTACGCTGAGATCGTCTGAATCACAGAGTACCAACTCTTTAAAAGAATTGGACAGAGTCAATAAGGCGGCTTACTATGATCGCGGTTTTAGTATGAACGGGCCTTTGAAATGGAATAAATTGCCTCTTGACATATGTACGTGGAGCATTGACACCTTCGGTAAACTTCTTAAGACTGCCTTGTTTCGTAGAGCCAACAAATAAGCTACAGCGCCCTTGGAGTGATCTTGTATCACTAAACGGCGCTTTATAAATTTTTATTATTATTATTATCTCTCCGAAAATACCTGATCTCTCTCCTTTTCCTTCCTTCCCTTTGCTACGTAATATTTATCCCTAAACACCTGAACTTGATTTCCTTTTCTTGTTCCTTCCCAATCCCTTTTTTGTTGCCAAGATGTTAAATAAATAAAATAAAATAAATTATTACACACATTTTTGTTTTATACAAAATATCAAGTTTATTATAAAGTTGTTAAATATGAATGTGTTATTACATTATTTCCCAAAGAGAAGTTACATAGAAAAAATAGACGTGCTTAGAGATAAAAGGATAAAAGTAACAAAATATACAAAATCTATAAATATTGAATAAACATTTATTTTATTTTATTTTATTGGGGGTATACACAGATGAACAGGTTACATTCATTAAAATATATATGCTAAGTTGTACAATCCATGGCTTGGCCTGCCATCCAATTATGTATATCCACTGTTATTTATATTTAACACAACAGAAGAGAAAAAAAATGTAAAGAAATTATGATAAGAGATGATAAAAGATAGTGGGATAGGAAAGTGACGGGGAATGTCAGAGGAAAACTAAAAGAGGGAGAGCAAATTAAGTTGTACTGTATTCATACGAAAAAATAATAAAAACATCTATATATTGTTATCTCGGATCACGTTGGATAATTCTTTCATATACCTGTATACGGAGTATGAAATATGTCTAAACTATTGAATTTTTTGTTATGTTTCGCAGATACGAGGAATGGTAGAATGTTTTCGTTGATTTGTTTTATAATTTTGAATATAGAAAAGATCAGTTTGTCGGGTTGTCTAAGAGGGAACACGATAAGTTATGAGATTATTCAATTCCGGTGAATCGAATTTATTATTAACAATTTTATATAGTAAGCTTTGATCAAGGATAATTCTTCTGTGTACAAGTGATTCCAGATTATGATACTTCAACGAAGCTGAATAATCTGGGAATTGCAAATTAAATTTATAATAAAGGTAGTTTTATTCAAAAAATTCTTTTGTACGTTTTCATTCCTATTTATGTTTAATTATGAAGTATTAAGTATTATTTTATTTCACCACAACTTTCATAGTTGATCAATTTCTAATCATGTATTTTTTTAATTAATGTTAATGTTTTTATTTTGTGATATAATTTTAATTATGGTTTTTAAATATAAATATATGTAAGTAATTATTTCTTGTTACAATTTCTACCTGTAAAAGGAAGGATGACACAGTCATCTAATTTAATTATTACTGTTTAAACTGCGTGTGTTTATTTAGAATTAACTAAATTTTTAAATGATGATATTATACATCATCATTCGGAAAATAAATATTTAATTTAGTTATTTGGCAGAAAGTGTAAAAAATAAATAAAAATAGAAATCTAAAATCAGCAAATCTCACTGATCATAAATTGTCTGAACTCGTCTACCAAACTGGTAACGAAATTAATTGGTCACAGACATACAAAATTATTTATTTATTTATAAACGGCATAAAATGTCTTTTACATACATAGATAAAAACACATATTGATGATTATAATAAGTAGAATAAAAAAAGCAATAGGTATACACTTGGCAAAAAAAAAACTTAAATCTAAACAGTAAGACAAAAATAAAAAAATACATGTAAGCAAACAAAAAAAAGATATAAGTACATAAGTATCCAAAAAAAACAGTAAATTCAAAAATAAAAAACATTAAATTCAAAAATCAAAAAATCAATAGACGTATGCAAACATAACAAAACGATGTACATATGGACTCAAAATCAACCAAAACATTAAATAAATAAGTATTATTAATAGAAAAAAAAATATCAGTGTCATGTAAATTATAAATAAACAAAAAATATATGAAAAAAAAAAACAAACATTAAACAATCGCAAATATACAAATCCGTACTGAAATATCAAAGTTTGTTTCTCTCATAAAAAAATGTGCATATCCTCTGTTTATATTTGTATTTGGACAGCATAAAAATGTCACCTAAATGAGAATATTCATTTCCAGTATTATGGAGTCGACTGATTAGCGAGTGATATTCTGTCTGTGTACGTGTATTGTTGTAATAAAATGGTGCTGTCTTTCTGGTAGATCGTCGTGGTATATTGTAATTAATCAATTCTGTTAGTGCAGGGGTATCCAAAATCGAGTGAATTATTTTGTGTAAAGTAACCAAGTCAAATATTATATGAATTTCGTCAGTATAACTCATTGAAAAAATGCATCAAATAACTCATAATACCATATACATATAATCCAACTGTCGATTCGTTCAAGAGAATGTAATTAATCGAATTGAATCGGTAGTTTAGAGCCATGACGCTTGTATTAAGGAATATTTTGTAAGATGTAGTGGACTTTTTGCATGCCAAAAACACAAACTAATACCTATAGATAATTAAAGGCCTATAAAATGTTTTCGCTACACCCACCACCACCCGCTCCGCATATGGGGACTGTCAACGGCCCCTTCGCAGAACGCTAGAATGAATGACAAAAAAAAACAATGCATGGCACGAAGAGTAGCTCATGGAGCCCTCTAGATTAGCAATCTCGGCACCATGGTGCAAAAAGAACAATCAACAAGTGCGAATTGAGATTCACACTTGCGGACTGTCGGCGACTTCAGATCCATATATGTAGGGCATCAGAGAAGTGACCAAGATCTCTGGAAACAGAAAAGTCAGTGAGAATCTTCGGATAATAAGGCACCGTATCTATGGCAAAATCGTTTGAAGGCTTTGTAATTGTTCTTCGAGATCACTAAGTCCGCATGTCCAATGGGACCTTGAAGAGGCCCACGGACAGCAACGAGGAGCTCCGATCTGTAAGAGGACACAATTGGGTGGGAACACTCCCAAAGGATGTGATCCGAAGTTTGGTCCGGACATTGACAAAACTGACATGAGGAAGAGGGAGCAATGTTGAAGCGATGGAGATAGCTTTTAAAGTTACCGTGTCCTGTGAGAAATTGAGAAGTCCAAAAGTCTGGAACAACCCAAGGAGATTTCAGTCGCGACCTCACGTCAGGAAAAAATAAAAAGGTAACTCTACCAACTAGACAGGTCGTCCAGCGGTTTTGCCAAATGTTTAGTAGAGTGTCGCTCACGTTTCTCTTAATTGAGCTTCGAGACATTCGACTTTCAGGGGGGTGAAAAGAAGTGTCACCGACGACAGAAGGACGGCCTCGCAATAAATTGAAAATAGCACCTCTACGTTGAATTTCAAGATCAAGGGGGGTTAAGCCTGTCAAAATTGGCAGGGCTTCGGTGGGGCTTGTTCTGTAAGCTTTGGATAGTGCAATGAGAGCGAATCTTTGGCTTGAAAGCAAGGTTCTTCGAATATGCTGAAACTCGCAGGCGTTAGACCAACAGCCTGCCGCATAGCAAGCGATGCCAAGATAAACGGCTTTGTAGAAAAGGCGGGCGATAGGAAATTGCAGACCCCAGCTTGCTTTGGCGAGGTGTCCTATTTTAATGAAAGCAAACTTAGCCTTATCTACACATGATTTGGCATGATTTTTGAAACTCGGTCCCCTTTCTAGAATAACTCCGAGACAGGTGACTTGGTCTCGAAAGACAATATTAGTTCCTAGAAACTGAATGGACGGCCGTCTGCGAAGTATGCCCTTAAATACCAGGCCATAAGTCTTGTTCGGAACGAAGCATAGCTTGTTTTTTATACCCCAGTCAGAAACAAAGCTCAGCGCTTGGGTGGCTGAGTTCTCGATTGATCTGCGAGAATCAGCACGAATCATAATGTAAGCATCATGGGCATATGCTTGAATTATACAGTTGCTCGGAAGAGGAAGATCCAATAGATCATCGAAAAGAATGTTCCAAAGAAGTGGACCGAGAACAGAACCTTGAGGACATCCAATGCTTACTTGTCGCTTATGAATAAATTGACCCCCAGGAAGGACTGTGTGGCGATTTTCGAAGTAGCTCTTAACAATAAGGTATAAGTTAAGGTATAAGTTTTTAGCCTCCTGAACAATAGCTTTCCAAGCCTTGCTGTCAGCTGCAGTGGACTCCCAGTCATCACAAGAATTTAGCACGTTCAGATCTCGTTATTTTTTCATATATCTCAATAACCATATAAGCTAGAACCCTGAAAAATGGCATGAATATAGACAAATAAAAAATTTCAAATTAACTATTTTCAAAAAAATCTCAAACATTTTTTACTTAGAAAAACATTTTGTTCATGATAAATGTATGTGTTAAACTACCTATATTTTCAAAGTTTTTAAAATTATCTAAAAAAGCCGAAACACCCTAACTTGATAATTTACTATAAAAAAAATTAACATTATAGTAGTACATCTCAAAAATTTAATTTAGTGACGACATCGTTTCATACCATTTGTAAGACAGTATACACTACACAATATCTTCGGGGACTCAATAGTTTGATACTTTATCTCCAAAAATACATACATACCATTATCCTGTTTTCATATTCTGTGTAAGAAAAAAAGATTGACCACCATACTATCCTATCCTGACATACATACCTACATGTTTTATATAGAAAGCAAAATATCTTTAAATTTAAGTTTTGTACGTATTCATCAATTATACATACTGTCGCCATCGACAGTTGGATCTCATGTGTGACATGCAACTAGTACCTATATATTTTAATTGAAGACGTCTCGCGTGTATTTCTCACATGATTTAAAACTACAAGGGAAGTCCAACCCCCGGTGAAACTTGTAAGTTAAGGGTTGTTCCCAGTTTGGCTTCGATCACCATCTGCCCATAGAAAGGTGTGCGGAACAATTTCTCTCAACTTAAGTATGTTTGTAGGTAGGTACTCGCAATTAGGAGGAACTTTGTACCAAGCTTTAAGACTTACTCTACCGTTTACACAAACATGTGCTATACTGCTGTTAAATGTCATACTTGTGTTATAGTCAGATAACGTGACTTTGATAGTTTGCTGCCTGCCATAAGTTCAGTTTCATGCGGAGTATTTTATTTTTACTCCTCACTACCCCAAGACGATGACGATGACGATGTATGAATGTTGTCGAGGCGATGAATGTATGTCAAGATAGAAGTAAGTGACGTTCGGTTCTCTCTGCCTACCCCGTAAAGGACATGGCGTGATGGTATGTATGTATGTATGTACTACCCCAAGAGTTTATAATGGAGATTTATGAATTCGCAATTTTTAAGGCCATTTTTTATCGCACATAATCAACAATATTATGCTGGGTATTGGATTCTGAAAATTTCATCACAATTTATCTGTGTGTGTGGTGTGCAGGTACTTGATAATTGATATGAATTTGAATTTATAGAATATTTCTTTTTCTTCTTCTTTGTCAGCCATCTCTCCACTGCTTGATGTAGGCCTCCTCTAATGAACTCCATCTATCTCCGTCCTGTGTTTCCCCCAGCCAACCCTTTCCCGCAACCGTATATTCAAAACCCAATAATTTAAGCCAAAAAACCCATGGTGCGAAGATATAATATTTTTTTTTGTTTATTTAACGTGTATCTACATAACAAGTAATTGTACACGAGTTTAAATTTGTTTTAGAATTAATTTATTTATTTACTAAACGAAGAAGAAAAGGAAGAAATTATTTTCTGTTATTTTTTTTCATAATTTTCTCAATTGTTTACATGTGTTTCTTCTTCACATCTTTGAAAAGTTAATACCAATATACGGTTGTCTATTGTAAAAAAAAATTTTTTTTTATATACCTACACGTAGGTATTGGTATTGAAAACTGCGAATGTTTGAGAAATGCCATCATTCCTAAAATAAAGAAAACATAATAAAGAAAAAATTCTGAAATACGCAGGACCTACATATTATTAATGTATTTATTTCATTTCATAAATAAGGTTTTCTTGAACGAAATTAAACCCAGATATATGAAATACATTTTATTCGTTAATATGTAGGTATATATTTTAATATTTATTATATTCAATAGAAAACCCACAGTTTTTACATAAGATGGATTAAACAAACAAGGAAACTAATAACGTGTTTTCACTTAGTACATTAAAATTATATGTGATCATATAAATACAATAATTTAACAGAAAAAGGTTAATGGAAGAGTGACTAGGGGTTTGAGGAAATGATGTTGTCTACCTAATTAGGGACAAAGTGTGGTGATGATATGTATGTATGTATGTAGATTCTCTCTGCCTACCTAATTAGAGACATGCTGTGATATGTTTGTATGTCGATTCTCTCTGCCTACCTAATAAGGGACATGGAGCGATGATATGTATATGCGTCGATTTGATATTCGATTTTATCTATGAAAATTATGAATCTACTTATATTATTCAGAAATACGAGATAAAAGGTGTAAGTAATGAAGGTATACGAAGCTCATTATATATTTTCATAGGTATAATTATTTTGATATTGTTATTATTATCATGTATGTAAGGTTAGATTTATTTAATGGATACTGATAGACGAACCTTTGTGTTATGTAGGTATTATGCATCCATTTTCGTCTTTAAATATGATTATAGCAACATTATGTAAAATCTATTGTCGTGGTTGGAATATGTTATGAACCATAGCAACATTGAATTAATTATTAAGGTTTATAATAGGAAACACTATTTTGTATTGAATAGCGTTACTTGTGAGAACTTTATAAAATTGAAAAGATCGAACCAATTTGAGTACCTACATTATTGCATAGTCCAACTGTCGATTTGTTCAAGAGAATTTATTTCACTAGTTGCATGTAACACATGAGATCCAACTGTCGATAGCGATAGTATGCATAGTTGAAGAATATGTACCAAACTATAAACCCATAAATACAAATTATTGAATATTGTCAGATATTTTGTTTTCTGTACAACATAATATGTAGGTATGTATGTCAAGATAGGATAGTATGGAGGAAGGTCCTTTTTTCCTACCCAGAATATGAAAATAGCATGATGGTATGTATGTATGTTTGGAGATGAAGTATCAAACTATTAAGTCTTCTTACATATTGTTTATAGGCGACTGCCATACAAAATGTATGAAGCAATGTCGTCACTAAATTCAATTTTTAAAAAAATTGTTAAAAAAAATTGAGAACTTCTACTACAATGCTAATATTTTTTATAAAAAATTAAATTATCTAGTTGGGGTCGATAATTGTAAAAGTTTTGGAAAAATAGGCAGTTAAACTCATAAATTTATCATAAAAAAAATACTTTTCTTAATAAAAAATGTTTGAGAAACCCTGGAATTTTTTTGAATAATCTCATTTGAGATTTTGTATTTGCCTATGTTTGTACCAATTTTCAGCGTTCTAGCTTGTATGGTTTCTGAGATATATGGAAAAATAAAGTAAAAATTCAAAAGTTGATCACCCCTGACTCAAAGAAAAATTCGAAATTCTGAGTATAAAAGTTTTGTAAGCCTATAACTGTTTATATATTCTGAAATTTTGGGCTCTGTAAATTGAGCGGATCAAAAGTTATAAGGGGGGGACGGACACACACACACACCACACACACACACACAGACACACAAAACTCACATAAAATGTTCTACTCCGAATTCTGAGTAAATCCATGTGTGGGGAACATATATGCTGCGAGGCCTCTAGTTCGTGTTATTAGCATGCAAAAAGTCCACTACACCATACAAAATTTTCCTTCGTACACGCATCTTGGCTTAATAATGTCGATTCATTAAGAGAATTGAATTCTCATGAACGAATCGACAGTTGGATTAAGTTTAATGTTGTTTAATAATTTTGATCGTAACAGTGTAGTGGTTCTACATCTGGAGTCGAAGGGACGAAAACTGGATGCTCTAGAAATATTAGAGATTAACAAAAACATCTCAAAAATAATGATAATCTCATAAATATTCAAATACCTATGTCCTCTCCACTGCTAAAATAATGTGCACCGATTGTTTGCTTTATGTATGTACGTACCGCTTTCTCTTTACCACACCCCCGCCCTAAGAACCCCCCACCCCCCAACTCAAACTATGTACTGGCCATTTTGTTATATTATATTTAGTTTTTATTGTCGCCTCCGAGGATGATGGTGTAACCATCGAAAGCGCTCAGGCTAATTTTAACTCAATTTGTGGATTAAAACTATGGTTTTTATTCGTAATAATTTTAAAGAATTTATTTCTCTGAACATGTCGACACAGTATCAAGTCAAGACTGGAGAGTAAAAATCGGAGATCGTTATATATTATGTAATATGTAACTTTAAAGAATGACCTTATCTCCTAGACAAAATTCGTATGATTCAAATACGACAATTTATGGAACAACAGTCAGTGACATAAAAGAAATCTAGGCGAAATGCTTTCCAAAGCTCTCGTATTGACATTTCAATATTATGTGTATTAGGAAGGTATAAGTTATAAAGTTTTTGTTCTATTTTGAAAATTTGTCTACGGGAAATCGTCCAAGTTTTGTCGTCACCGAGTCCTATCCTTTTATTTCGCGAAATCTTTCCTTGAATAATATTCTGAAACCTGAAAGTTTCAACCCCGAGGGCGCGCGTGTGGGTGGATATGTGTGTGTGTGTGTGTGTGTGTGTTTAGCGAGAAAATGGAAAATAGCTGAGACGGGCTTAATGAATTCAGGAAAAATGTACGATTATGATAATAGTGGCCAAAACGCGTCTTTGGTTCAGCATAAAACAGATTTGTTCTGCTCGTTTAGACGGCAACTTCGGAAACAAGTTTTCCTCACTGGGAAACTTGATTCAAAGTCGTATTCAAAGTATGTAAGGTAGATAGCAACATCATTTGAGCCTAGATAGGATAAACAAATTTTTGTTTAAAAAAATCTTTGGAAAATGAAAGCACTTTGATAGCTGTCGTCTTAAAGTAGGTAGGAAAAAACTGATGTTTTCTTTTTTATTGTAGGTAGGTAGGTACTAGACAAAATTAGGATTCATACTATAAAGTATATTTGCTTGACGACCTTTATGATTCTGCGATTATTTACCGACTAGATATGTTTTTTTTATGCCATTACGTACCTAATGTTCCTAACTGGGTAGCTAGAGAGAACCGAATACATACATTTATCTCCTTATAAACATCAATGGTTTCATTTACATTTAAAAATGTAACAATCAAAGTGTGATTTTAATAATTGAGTTATTTTTAAACTCTTACAAACACCAAACAAATATTACTTGTAATTTTCAAAACTGTTCGTTTGGTGTTTGTAAGAGTTAAAAAAATTGTAATATTTATTATTGCTTCTAATATATATAACTCTTTACTCCGAGCTTATTGTAGCTGTGTATCCTCCCCCCCCCCCTTTTATTTATATTTCTTATTTTATTTCTCCTTTTTGTTTTTTTTTTTCTTATTTTTGTGTGATGGCAGAGCGGTTATCGCGCTGAGTTAGTACTCCAGTGGTCGCGAGTTCGAATCCTGCCACGTCCGATTTCCTTTCGTAAGCATAACTTCTTCGTTTTGAAAATGTATGAGGATGCATAAGTACTTTTTACAAGAACATATTCAATCTGTATAAAAGGACACTTTAAAATCTTTGATAACAAGATTTAATAACTCTTCCATAAATAAAGTATTTTATAATTAAATTTGTCTACAAAATCAACTCTGAATAATCTTTTATATTTATTTTTAATATAACACGGTAAAAAACTATGAATAGATTATAAACTGGAGATCAAAATATGTAGGTATTAAAGAGGTTTTTTTTTTCTTAGTGTAATTGAAAATTAATTTTTATGACTTTCTGAGTACCTTCTCACCTTGAAAAAAAGATCTTAATATTCAATGATTGAAAATAGGTACATAATGGTTTTTGTAGGTATTAAAGAGGTTTTTTTTTACAAGTAGGTAGGAACTAAAAAAAATCATTATATGTTTATATTAAAAACATAACATCAAAAATATAAAACTTATTTTCCTCTCATTTGAAAAGTTTCTAAAAATACTTTGTTTATGTAATCAAGACTTTATTTTTATAACTCGCCTTTTAAAAATCGTATGTTCTTACTGCGTGAATAGATTCCTGAAAATATCAAAAAAAGTTTGGCATTTATTTTCTTCGAAGCGTATTATGAACTAAGGATATTTTTCATCGAAATAATTAAATTGGCATCGAAACGAAATTGTCAGCGTACAGAATAAATTGAGAACTTTTCTGGATGAAAACAAAAAGATATACATACCTATATTGTAAATATATTTAGCTCACTCTCGTCGCTTCTTGCTCGTTTTCCCAGTGGATGCGTCACGCTGAACTCCTCGCAGCAATCTATTTGCTAATTGGCTCCCAAAATACTTTGAATGTTTTTATTAAAACTTTTGATTCGACTTTGTCGGACAATCTGAATTCAGAAACGGGAGAACGATCGGAAAAACCGAGACATAGAAATTAACTTTGAAAAAAGAAAATATTAAACATTCACGAAATTTGACGGAAATATTTTATTCAACTATTTTATTTACATAGAACTCGCTCGTGATCGTTCAGAAGTCAGAAATCGACCGTTATTCATTATATTTTTAAATTTGAGTAGTGATTGTACCTGGGGGACAAGTCTGCACAATTGGCGGAATCAAAACCTTCCATGTTAACCCATATCATGGATATAATCTTACGGAATAAACTGTTATAATAAACTTTCTTTAGATATAAGAAAAATTAAACATTTTGTAAATTTAAAAATGTATACAATAATTTTATATTCTCAAATCATCTCAAATCATCAATTAAGCAATTATGTATCTAATGTAATATCTTTAATATACCTACTCATAAATAAATTATGGACTTGAAATAATTGCTATTCTCTTCCTCCGCTGAACACGAGATTTACTCTTTCAGTGGAGTAATACGTATAATATAAATGCATTAATTATAAGAAATATTATATACACAATTTATAATTATTATTAATTTAATATATTGTGACGTTATTTTGTATTTGCACGTCACTACTTGATTATTTGTATTTTAATTTTTATAAAAATATTTAAAGCGAACGCACCTCGCAATATTTGAAAATATATTTAATAAGTTGTGAGGCGAACGCAGCCGTTTCCGAGCGGATTAGATAGGCGGATCGATGTATCTATGCCTTCCTTTTCAACTCTGTCAGCCGACACGATGTGTCGCATCGCGCCAGAGAGCATGGCGAACGTAAAACTAACCAGCAAAGACTGGAAATACAAATTTTAAGGAGGCTGGGTAAGTTTCTTTATTTTGTTTCATCGATCCTCGTCTATATAAAATATCTGGCATGAGTCACGTTCGCTAATTTAACTGAATTCTTGCAGGAAATATAACCGCCTCCTTTCTTTTCTTTCTTTACCTTTCTTTTTTTAATGAACTTTTCGTTTGATACCATTGATGATTGAAAATGGACAATTCTTAATATCATGGTTGGTGCATCACTTATATTTGCACATCAAGACTTATTAAATGACTGTATGTAAATTACCTGTAAATTGGACTTCTGATCGACATAAATACTATGATGGTAGATTTCATCTCAACAATTATACCTACTGATTATCTTCAAGAAGATGCAAATTCACCAAACTGATTCATTTTTAATTGATTATAAATAATGTAAAATATTGGTGTTATTTGGAAATTTAGATTCAATCTGTTTAACTATGTCATGTTTAATATTTCTTTTTTATTATATATCGGATGGTTTAAAAAATATTTGAAAACTTGTAAATTATAATTTAAGGATTAATTAGTTTTATCAAAATGTTAAATATTTGGATTAGTTCAGGAAGCTTAGATAAATTCATCATGTTTATAACACTCCTTGCCAACCATGATATAAATAAATTATGATTTCTATTGTATTTCTGCGTTTCTCTCATCACTTAGTCTTCCCAACAATCACATCTGACTCAGTTTTTTTATGTTTTCATTACAGTTTTATTAAATATTAAAATTCTTATTTAATACTTAATCAATAAATAACACGCCTTGAGATACTGAGATATTTGCATTATTTTTATATTAGTCTCATTGCAATATCGTTGACTGCTGGTGGTAAGGTTTTATGGTGAGTGTAATTTTAGCTTCTCTGGTTTTTTCTCATACACACACCAACACCTTGCAATATGTTAATTTATTTGATAGGGAATATATTTAGTAGCGGACTATTAGGAAAATTAATTTGATTGTTTATTATATCCTGGTTATTGTTTATACTTTTCCTAATTTCTAATATTTCCAAATCAGCTAATTTTAAATTTGAATGTCATGTATGTAATATCTGTAAACCTGTATTGATGTCAAAATGATGATTAGAACACAAGAACACTTACGCTTTTCTAATTAGAACACAAGAACTCTTCCGCTGTCTGAAAAATAATAATTTTTCAGAATTCGCCTTATAGAATTTGATGTTTTTGGATATCTTTTCATGATTCCAATAATTCACTTGTATGATTATCGTTTCAAATTTTTGAAACAAAGATTTAAAAGCATATTCGTTGTTCCGCTTAAATGAATGTTATAATCCGTGTTGTTTTTATTTTCTTTCACAGCTACAACGCCCTCTTAACGCGACGGCACAAAGCTCCATCCGGATTAATTACCATTTCAAGAGCAGTGACATCTGTTTAGCACCATCCATAAGCTTGAGCGGGGGTTCTGCGCCATGATAAATGGTTCGAGTAAACAGTTTAATTGTCAGCTCGTAATAACATCTCGAGTGTCACATCTGTCTCGTGCTTAAAATGCGCCTTTATAATCGGAAACAACAAGAAGAACTTCCGAATGTAGTTTTGTAGGTATTTATTTATTTATATATACACTGATAGACATTATAATAGTTATTGAATCTGCAATGCCCCACTGATCAAAAAAAAAACTGTGCCGGGACCAATGCATCTCGAGGCAGTGACACTGTATTAGTTGATACCAAAATCAATCATATTTATTTATTTATTTAATATTGCTTCTCGGGCAACCAACAGGTACTATGTCAAATATTAATTTAACACGTACCCAATAACATGTTGCCACATTCTGGAAACTTACGATATTAATCGTCTCACAGATCCAGACTGAAAATCTTATGTACATATAAAGTGATAATATTACAAATGACAATGAAATTAAAAAAAATATATAATATGCTAGCAAAAGCAAGTATGGGGTCGAAAGCTATGGGTGAAAAATCTCCTCTGCATAGTGTCTGCCTAAAAAGGATTATTTATCAAAAGGATTTAGATTTTGATATGTACAAACGTGTTCAAAAGATTTATTATTTAATCATCTACCCCCAAATATGATATTGCAAAAGTCAGCTTAGCAAGATAACACCTCATTATACATTCTCACCCACTACACATTCACATACCAGTATGTTATTGCTTATAATGAATTTGTTTGCCATAAGTAATTGACACCAGGTAGGGATAGTTAAAACAATAATTATATATTAAGTTTATTAATTGTAATTTTTACCTAGTGTTGTTTGTGTGAAATTTAATTATGTTAATAATAAAAAAAATAAATAATAAATATTGCTTACCTTTTGACGGGTATAATTTTTTAGAACGTACCTACATATTTTTTTAGTTTTATTTTCATTTTGTTCCTTTCATTTTAATTTATTCCATTTCATTTTATTTACAATGGGAAAAATGATGGGGTCTAATATTAAAAAGATGGAGCTCAATGTCTGAATAGATTATTATAATCGTCTCTTGTCATTGCTATTTTTTTAATAAAGTCTGTCTTGAACTTTATTGTTAATTAAACCTTCGTTTCTAAGGCCTTAATTGTTTTCATCAATATAATATAACAGGCCAATAAAAAAAGGCGAAATTTTTTTTTTTAATATTCCCCCAAAAAATGAATATTTATAAAAATTTCAATCCTTCGTGATGGAAACTGGTTATTTCACGAACAATTCTTTATTAAAATTTAATCGAAAAATCAGAAAAAAATAATACGGATCGGTCCCAGAATTATTTGTAATGAACCGATATTGTGGTTGTGTTTATTTTTTTTATTGAAAAAATACAAAATATTTAGGTAATAATAATGATGGCTCTGAAAATTTGTTTGAAATAATATACGACATCATTTTAAGGGGGGGGGGACTGCTGCCAACGTACCTTATAAATTAAAGAAGATCAAAACATCTGGAAAAATACGATGAAACGTTGCATAAATGCATCGGGTTAAGTTCTTCTTCTTCTTCTTCTTTTGCTTACATGGCATTCCACCCAATCATTAGGATGATTTCTGCCAGTTTCAAAAAATTTTTATTGAATTATTTAAGAAGTAAAGGTTATTTTATTGCATTATAGATTGAAGCCATTAAGGCGAAGAAATTTTGTTATATGGAAATAAATATGCGGTGAATTCAATGATAGAAGATGAGACATATTGATTGGGAGTGGGGTATTTAGTGTATAATACAAATCATGTTCGGTGTGGATTGGACATTCAAAGAACACGTGGTCAAGGGTCTCTACAACCTCTCCACAAGCACACGAAGGGCTATCCCTTACGTGTATCCTGTGGAGGTGGCTGTTAATAAGGCAGTGTCCTAGTCTAATGCGACATATGTTGGAGACGTCTCGTTTGGCCATGCCTTTGTTATGGAACCATGGTTTAGACGGTATTGAAATTTGGATGGATTTATAGGAAGAACCTTTCAAGGTACTAGACCTTTCCCAGTCAATGGTCCATTTGGATATGAGTTCTTTTTTGAAGGATGCTAATATGTCTTGGCAGGGAATCATAAATAGAGAGGGTAAAATGCCAGTAACGGAGGCTTGCTTCGCTGCTTCGTCAGCGATCTCATTTCCCACTATTCCCTGATGAGCCGGGATCCACGCAAGAAGCACTTCTTTATTCAATTTATGAAGGTTTAATAGAGCGGATTTAATGTTGCATAGTAAGGTGCTGTCGGCCAATTTGGCTAAATTGGAAGACAACGCCTTTAGAGCACTTAAAGAATCCGAAAATATTATAAACTGCGAAGAATCCAAAGTATTGCAAATCTTTAGGGCTTCATTAATAGCCGTACATTCAGCTGTGAATATTGAACATTCCTTGGGTAGTTTAACGAGTGATTGTATTTTTTTAGATGGTATGTGAATTGCGGCCCCGCATTCATTGTCTGCGCCCCGCTTAGACCCATCCGTGTATATTTGTAGATGGGAGGGCCAGTTAGACATAACGATACTGTTGAACTTATTATTCATGGCTTGAGCACTGACTGTTGAATTTTTATGTAGGTCGATATTTAAAATAATGTTTGGGATCAATGTTATTGCCTCAAATGGAATTTCGTAATATGGAAGCATAGACTGAGCACGGTTAGAGACAATTTTGAGGAAGAGTTTTTGATAGCTATGGCACATTGGGGGAGTACATTTTTTGAACCAATACCGGTGACTTTGACATAGAGATGAGAGCATCGAGATTCTAGGGAGGAGCGGATGTGAGTTGTAGTTTATTCGTTTGAGCATGAATTTATCGGCCAAATATTGGCGTCTTAGTTTGAGAGGTGGTTCTACGCATTCCACCTGCAGTGCATTTATTGGTGAGGAGCGCATTGCGCCAATTATTAAGCGAAGGCATTTAGATTGTATTCTGTCTAATTTGGATTTCAGATATTCCGGTATCGGTTCCATCAGGAAGCTACCATAGTCCAGATGACTACGGACAATGGCATTATATAGTAGTTTCATGGTTGTAGGATGTGAGCCCCACCAAACTCTAGAAACTGCTCTCAGAGGGTTTATATTTTTTTCACATTTGGTAATTATGTGGGAAATATGAGAAGTCCATGATAACTTCCTATCCAAGGTCATCCCCAAAAATTTGACTTCTTCAACACTAGGAATAGTGGTTTCACCAATCTTAACTGATATATTTGCCGTATTGTGTTTCCTCGAGAAGGCGATTATTTGACATTTTTGGGGCGAAACTTCAAGTCCATTAGAATTAAGCCATTTAATGATTTTAGATAGGGCAGTTGATAATTTTCTCACTGCTGTTTCAATATTACTATGAGTAATATATAAAACGATATCATCAGCGAATTGGAGGAGTGAACAAAGACCCTGAACACATTCGAGTATATCATAGCAATATAGGTTAAATAAATGCGGACTCAGAACAGATCCCTGAGAGAGGCCAATCCATAGCGTTCGTTCATAGGTGTCTGGAGGCTTATTAATGACTATCTTTCTTTCACAAAAAATATTAAAAATTAATTGAGCTAGTCGTTCTGGAATTCCTAAATTCAACAATTTTCTCCGTAAAATTGGCAAAAGGACATTATCATAAGCGGCTTTAATGTCCAGGAAAGCTGCGAGTGTGTATTTTTTATAAGTGAACCCAATTTGGATGTCTGATATCAAGATACTTAAATTATCCATACAAGTCTTTCCCTTTCTAAATCCAAATTGTATATTAGGGAGAAGAAAATTACGTTCTGTTTGCCAGTCTAAACGTTTTTTAATGATGTTTTCGAAAATTTTTAAAATGCAGGAAGAGAGAGCTATTGGTCTATAAGACGTTTGAATTTTGGGGTCTTTTCCAGGTTTTAAGATTGGAATTACCAACTGGGTTTTCCAATCTATGGGAACCATACCTGTTTGAAGGCATTCATTAAATTTATTCAGTATGTGTTCCAGAAAGCAAGTAGGCAGATGTTGGAAAAACGTATATGGTATTTGATCAAAACCAGGAGCAGAGTTGTTTAAGTTTTTGAGCACAATGGATATTTCCTCGATCTTAAAAGGTGAATCTAACCAAGATATTGAAGAGCGGTGACTTATGTTTTGATTTATGTATAATTCCGTTATATTAGGAGAGTAAGAGGGAGCCAGTCTGTTAATGAAGGATTCTAATATGTCTGGACTAATCTGATGATTCCGATTCTGGACATATGATGAGCGAAATCGTCGAATCATATTCCAAACCAGAGACAAGGGAGAGTCTGGGGAGAGGGATGAGCAAAAATTTCGCCATCCTTGCCTTTTTTTCTTACGTAGAAATTTTTTAGTTTTAGCCTGACTTTCCTTTGCAAGTATATAATTTTCAAGAGTCATGTTTTTCCTATACTTTTTTATGGCTTTTTTCCTGTTGTTGACCATATCAGAACATTCTCCGTCCCACCATGGCGTACATGGCAGAGGGCTAAAGTTGGATTTTTTTGGAATAGATAAGTCAGCGGCCTTATAAATAATTGATAAAAGATCAGAGTATTCAATGTGTACGTTAGAACTGTCCAAACTTGTTGTTAATTTTTCTATATTATCGTAGAAGAGGGGCCAATTTGCCCTTTTTGTATTGTAACCTTTACGATTTGTCGGGTGTTGGGGTTTAGATTTAGCAATGTGAGGATCTTCTAAGTGAATAATTATTGGATAATGATCACTAGAGTAAGGGTCATTGGTTAAGGTCCATGAACAAGCTGCGGCTAAAGAACTCGAACATAGTGTCAGATCGACAGCACTTTTCTTTTGGGAGGGTGGCGTGAGGAGAGTCGGGGAGCCATCATTTAAAAAACAAATATTATTGATATCCATGAAATCTATTATATTGTGACCAGATTTATTGGTAGCTTCACTTCCCCAGATAGGAGAATGGGCGTTAAAATCTCCCAAGATTATGGAGGGAGAGGGGAGCTGGCGAAGTAAATCCGTCCAGTCCTTTTCTATAAATAAAACAAATGGTGGAATATATACTGAAATAAAAGTTATGTTTTTAATTCGTGCTGCGACAATTTGAAAGTCTTGGGATTTGAGAGGGATAGATAGTTTTTCGAAATTTAACTTATCTTTAATAAAAAGGGCAGTTCCAGCCCGACCGTCAGCTCTGTCATCTCTAAGACACTGGTAGCCGATTACCTTAAATAGGCAAGACGGCTTCAGCCAAGTTTCAGAGATGGCTGCAATATGTATTGAATTATTATTTAATAGTTCGGTAAGTTCTGCTTTATTGGAATAAACGCTCCTACTATTCCATTGTAGAATTTTCAGAGTTTGTATGTCCATTATTGAAGAGAGAAGATTGCAATGTTGTGAGAATATCGGCAACGTTGTACGGTAGGCTATTATTATTCGAAAGAATAGATATTAAAAGAGATATTAATGTCTGCAGAAATGCTGAATTGCTGTTGGATAACTCTACTGCAGAAGGAGGAGGTGAATGTTCATTTTGGTTAATTGCATGACCATTAGACATTTGATTGACATAATTACCATTTGGATTGAATAGGAATGAGTTATGTATGTTCTTGTCATATGCTGGTGTCATTGCTGGTCTAGGTTTGACTTGTTTGTATGTAATAATTCTACGAGAGTTGGAAGGATTCGCTGAATTAATCTGGTTTATTGTAGTTGTGTTAGCTGAGGTTGGTTTCACATTCAATGTTGTAGTTTCGGCAAAACTCTTTATTGCAGGGGGAAAACGTTTAGAGGCTTGGAAATATGATATATTTTCACTCGCCATCAGTTGTTTAATGTTTTTTTGTCTCGTCAGTTCTGGGCATATAAAGCTTGTAGCCTTATGACTACCTTTACAATTGACGCATGTTGGCTCTTCCGGGTTTGGACACTGATCAGCTTGATGGTTTTCACCACAGTGAAAGCATCGAGTTGAAGATTTACAAATGGCTCTTGAGTGCCCAAAACGGCAACAATTAAAACACTGAATAGTGGGATAAGTGTATGCTTCTACTGGAAGGGAGTTAAAATAAAGGTAAACATAATCAGGCAATATTTGGCCTTCGAATGTGAGAACGACGGTTTGTGACGGTTTCCACGTCACCGTGCCTTGAGAATTATCTTTGTAATTTAACCTTCGCGCCTTTATTATTTTAATAATTCGTCTAGCATTGTTCAAATTTAAGGATTCAACAATATCACTTTCAGAAAGATTAGCAGGAATGCCTCTTACCAACCCCATTCGCGTCACGTGATGCGTCGGAATAAACGCCTTAAATTTTTGATCAGATAAAGTTGTAATATTCTGTATAAAATTATTTGCTTGTTCCCATTTGTTAAATTCAGAAGAAATTTTAAAGCGCCCTTCAGATTTTATTGTACCGTTAATAATCCCAAAGTTTTTATTTTTACATGAAAACAAAAATTTGCCTACTTCTAAGGAGTTAATCGGTTTGCCACTTTCGCAATTTTGAATATATACTATGTATGGTGGGTTTGACATATTACAATATTGAATTGGGCTTGGTTCGGTTTGTATCGGGAGGCCTGCGGTTATTTCGAGTACAGAAGAAGGTTTCATTTTCGACGGTATATCAATTGGTTGATGACGCGGTTTTCGTTTACGGTTAGGTACAATAACTGAATCATGACTCGTGTCAGATTCACATTCGTCAGCAGTTGATAAAATTATCGATCGAGGATCAGGAGGTTTAGTCTCGTCCACCTCCATATCCGCGATGCAGTATTTAAATCAAATAAAATAGATATTTAACAGTTAAATAAAAAATACGAAACAAAAATTGTTAATGTCAAATAGACAAAAAGCAACAAAAACAATAGGTAAATATTAATACCAAATATGCTACATTGAAATAATCAAAACAATTTTTGTAAGAATAAAAATGAAATAATAAAACAAAAATGACAGCAATGGAATCTTATCTGTTCGCTGCGTAGTGTAGTAGGTACTTGTGGGTAGATCCGAAATATGCACTAAACACAACCGCTCACTGGCAACGTCGCGACGAGACTCATCGGGTTAAGTTAATAAACCAAAATAACTTATATTTCACAATGCCGCTGAATGGAAAATAAATGTTTTTTAGGTTTATTTTCTAAACCTGAAGCATTAATGCGACGTCACATCGTATTTTTCTAGATATTTTTGTCTTCTTTAATTTATAAAAAATATGTTGAACTACGCCTTATATTTTATTAAAAATATAAGATAAACGTTGAAAATCGGGGTATGCCATTATTTTTCTACAAGAATTTAAACAGAACATTATCAAAAAGTAAAGATACATTTTTCTTTATGAATACCCAAACTATCTAAGCTCTTTTTTTCAAAACGATTTGATAAGAAATAATGATGGTATATCAAATTGAAAAATAGGTACGTTGGCAGCAGTCTCTAACAGTGTTATTTATAAAAATAAATTTGGTTCAATTGAACGGCCCTATAAACGAAACCGTGTAAAGCCCGTGCAGCGATTATTTGAAAATCTTACTAATAAACGCTGTATAACGAATGTGTAGCTACAACAAGAGTACAACAAAAAATAATCCGACAACGTTGTAATTTCCCACTCGCGCATGCGCAAAGCCGCCAGCGCCCATCCGCCATTATAATTTTGACGTTTGTCGTAGTTAATATTTTCATATGTTTTTCACATTTCAAAATAGGAATATGGAAAGTATAACGAATAATTTCATCATACGAATATCCAAGCAAGCATCATCCAACTGTCGATTTGTTCAGGAGAACTTTATCCCTTAACATATCGACAATGTATCAAGCCAGAATACGCGAGAATTGTATGGAGAGGTCTACTTTTTTCACGGCTTTTCCAACTTTGAAGTCAAAAAACACCAACTTAGAGGCTTCGAAGCATATATGTTCCATACACGGATTTACTCAGAATTCGGAGTAGAACATTTCGTGTGTCTGTGTGTCTGTGTGTGTGTGTGCCTGTGTGTGTGTGTGTGTCCGTCCCCCCCTTATAACTTTTGATCCGCTCAATTTACAGAGCCCAAAATTTCAGAATATATAAAAAGTTAGAGGCCTACAAAACTTTTATACTCGGAATTTTGAATTTTTGTTTCAGTCAGGGGTTATCAACTTTTGAATTTTTATTTTATTTTTCCCTATATCTCAGAAACCATAATAGCTAGAACGCTGAAAATTGGTAAAAACATAGACAAATACAAAATCTCAAATAAGTTTTTTCAAAAAAATTCCAGGGTTTCTCAAACATTTTTTATTAACAAAAATATTTTTTTTATGCTAAAATTATGAGTTTAACTGCCTATATTTCCAAAACCTATACAATTATCGAAAAAAGCCGAAACACCCCAACTAGATAATTTAATTTTCTATAAAAAATATTAACATTGTAGTAGAAGATCTCAATTTTTTTTAACAATTTTTTTAAAAATTGAATTTAGTGACGACATCGCTTCATACATTTTGTATGGTAGTCGCCTATACACAATATGTAAGAAGACTTAATAGTTTGATACTTCATCTCCAAACATACATACCATCATGCTATTTTCATATTCTGGGTAGGAAAAAAGGAACTTCCTCCATACTATCCTATCTTGACATACATACCTACATATGTTGTATAGAAAACAAAATATCTGAAAATATTCAATAATTTGTATTTATGGGTTTATAGTTTGGTACATATTCTTCAACTATACATACTATCGCTATCGACAATTGGATCTCATGTGTTACATGCAACTAGTTTTAGATAAAGAGCTGATTTTTTGTCATTTTTTCGCTCCTAAAATGCACAATTATCGAGAATTTAAATAATTTATAAAGAGGTTTCGTCATATTATTCCAAGATATAACAATATAAACACGCATATCAAAATCAAATTCGATTTTTGATATATGAAATTTGTCTTAAAACACCGCGTAACTACCTAGAACAGGCGGGCAAGCGATGTGTAAAATTTGTATGAGAGATACACAGTCGTTGACCAACTGATCTGCTACACAGCGTTTATTGGTAACATTTTTACCTACACGGGTGTTAAATGGTCGTATAACTTTTACAACACGTTTATTAGTAAGACTGTTGTATTTGTTTCATTTCATTTCTATATGTTATGTTTTTTTTTCCTTTTCTGCTGATGTATTTGTGATATTGTGATGCATTTTGATAATATCTCGTGATATAATGTATTTTGATATATGTTGATAATGCAATTGACGAGAACAAGCGCTTATCTCAGGCCTATGTTCTATAGTATAATAATAAACAATAAACAATTAATATGAGTTGGTTTTGTGAAATCATATAAATTATTAAATATCAGATTAATTTTCAAAATAATACCTATTGTGAAGTTGTTGTGAGAATATCTTAGCCCCATATTCCGTTTCCAACAAAGCCACTTATATGTGGAAGAAATTAATAATTCACGTAGAAACGCAAACATCTGGTAAAGTGCAAAACGTGTATTATACATACAAAGGTATTATGTATGAGTTGATATAACAAGCATCAGGTGATATAAATATTATAGACAAAGTTCTTTCAGATATTTACATAAATGACTAATATCGAAATCATTTTTTTTGTAATAATTTATTCATTTCGGTTATATTGCTTCTCAGGAAACTAACATGTACTATGAAAAATATTAATTTAACACGCACGTAATTTTGAGCAAGTCTCATAGATCCAGCTTGTAAACACAATTAAAACAGTGTCGGGAATCGAATTCGTGACCGTTAGATCACCAGTCAGATACCCAACCCTATGCTCGACGCAATATGAGAAATACTCCTCTTAACTCGGAATATCATCGGTATAATTTGTACTGGGTACAATAGAAATTGTTTGAGGGATACGGAATTGGATATGTTTGCTTCAAGTTTTTTATGTATTCAAAAAAAACTTAATTGTGCCCCTTTAACTTAATTTTAATTTATTATTATTCATACATTGAGACACGTGAGGTAAATCAAGCACAAGTTTTTAACTTTTTTGGGACAGTACCTATTGAAAAAAAAAATTGTATTAATTTATATATTTGTACTATGTGTATGTTCATATTATGATACTCAATAAAAAAAAAAAAAAAATCATAATATGAGTTTCTAGTGGTCGATGCTTTCCCCGACTCCCCTCCCTACCTCTCTCCTTTCCCATCCTGTCTTCATAATTGTTAATAAATGTGTATGTACTTAATATATTTAGAATACTATAATTGGCAACATAAAAATTATCTCTGTATATTTGTATAAATCTTTATTGTATTGCTGATGTATTCTATAAAATAAAATAAAATAAAATACATACTTACTATAGCTAACGATAGTTGGATCTCATGTGCTACATGCAACTAGTTGTTAATAAATGTGAATGTACTTAATATATTTAGAATACTATAATTGGCAACATAAAAATTATCTCTGTATATTTGTATAAATCTTTATTGTATTGCTGTTGTATTCTATAAAATAAAATAAAATAAAATACATACTTACTATAGCTAACGATAGTTGGATCTCATGTGCTACATGCAACTAGTTGTTAATAAATGTGAATGTACTTAATATATTTAGAATACTATAATTGGCAACATAAAAATTATCTCTGTATATTTGTATAAATCTTTATTGTATTGCTGTTGTATTCTATAAAATAAAATAAAATAAAATACATACTTACTATAGCTAACGATAGTTGGATCTCATGTGCTACATGCAACTAGTTGTTAATAAATGTGAATGTACTTAATATATTTAGAATACTATAATTGGCAACATAAAAATTATCTCTGTATATTTGTATAAATCTTTATTGTATTGCTGTTGTATTCTATAAAATAAAATAAAATAAAATACATACTTACTATAGCTAACGATAGTTGGATCTCATGTGCTACATGCAACTAGTTGTTAATAAATGTGAATGTACTTAATATATTTAGAATACTATAATTGGCAACATAAAAATTATCTCTGTATATTTGTATAAATCTTTATTGTATTGCTGTTGTATTCTATAAAATAAAATAAAATAAAATACATACTTACTATAGCTAACGATAGTTGGATCTCATGTGCTACATGCAACTAGTTGTTAATAAATGTGAATGTACTTAATATATTTAGAATACTATAATTGGCAACATAAAAATTATCTCTGTATATTTGTATAAATCTTTATTGTATTGCTGTTGTATTCTAAAAAATAAAATAAAATAAAATACATACTTACTATAGCTAACGATAGTTGGATCTCATGTGCTACATGCAACTAGTTGTTAATAAATGTGAATGTACTTAATATATTTAGAATACTATAATTGGCAACATAAAAATTATCTCTGTATATTTGTATAAATCTTTATTGTATTGCTGTTGTATTCTATAAAATAAAATAAAATAAAATACATACTTACTATAGCTAACGATAGTTGGATCTCATGTGCTACATGCAACTAGTTGTTAATAAATGTGAATGTACTTAATATATTTAGAATACTATAATTGGCAACATAAAAATTATCTCTGTATATTTGTATAAATCTTTATTGTATTGCTGTTGTATTCTAAAAAATAAAATAAAATAAAATACATACTTACTATAGCTAACGATAGTTGGATCTCATGTGCTACATGCAACTAGTTGTTAATAAATGTGAATGTACTTAATATATTTAGAATACTATAATTGGCAACATAAAAATTATCTCTGTATATTTGTATAAATCTTTATTGTATTGCTGTTGTATTCTATAAAATAAAATAAAATAAAATACATACTTACTATAGCTAACGATAGTTGGATCTCATGTGCTACATGCAACTAGTTGTTAATAAATGTGAATGTACTTAATATATTTAGAATACTATAATTGGCAACATAAAAATTATCTCTGTATATTTGTATAAATCTTTATTGTATTGCTGTTGTATTCTATAAAATAAAATAAAATAAAATACATACTTACTATAGCTAACGATAGTTGGATCTCATGTGCTACATGCAACTAGTTGTTAATAAATGTGAATGTACTTAATATATTTAGAATACTATAATTGGCAACATAAAAATTATCTCTGTATATTTGTATAAATCTTTATTGTATTGCTGTTGTATTCTATAAAATAAAATAATAAATAAATAATACGCGAAGTGCAAACAACATCAGACCTGCAAAGTGCAGACTGGCAAATGTCGCAAATAGCGTTGTGGGACAGAGTATTAAGCTGTATAATAAACTGCCACCTCACATACGGTATTTGTAAGAAGGTAGTTTTGAGAGAGAGACGAAGATGTATCTCGTCGATATATCATTTTATACAACTGACGAAATGCTAAATGAAAGAGATTTCAATTAGCATGGAGTATTTTGTCTTTGTTTATTTATAACAATTTGTTAATTTATAAATAACAATTTGTTTATTTATAATTATTGACGACTCCGAGTGGTCTGCTTGGGAGCCTATGGAGGATAAACCAATAATACAACCAACTGAGCCACGAAGGCCGATACAAACATAAACATGTTCACATAAAACGCACCCACACACCTGCCCCTGGTTGCCCTGCATTGTGGGATATACAGTTGTTGGAGCAAATGGACTGTATGAAGGGATTGAAATCGGGAACGAAGGTATACAATATTTCGAAAGGAGCATAGATCAATGAAGGTAAATTTGTACTTATCACCAGCCGCGACGAACCAATATTGAAGATGAACTTGTTATTATTTGCAGCACAGGAACACAAAACTACATGAAGTAACTATAACTTGACGAAGAAAACTATGTAGAAAAATACTCTTTAACGTAGTTAAACTGATTACCTACCTAATATTATGTAAGTGAAGTGCACTGTGTCGTCTCTCGAAGTTAACTCGCTGTACTGTAGATCTATACTGTTTGTAGGTAGTCTTCTTTTTGTAACATTTCTTCTCGGCTAAGCGGGTTGGGATATATTGTCTATGATAGGGATACGGTTAAGGAGAGGATTTAAATGGATATCCCTAACAACAGTGATCATGTATTAAAACTATAAAATAAGTAAATTCATACTTAATATAACATTTTGTTCTATTTCACAGTGATTTTTCCATAGAATTGAATTGGATAGCCGTAAAACAATATAGATCGTGAACCACAAGGTACCAGTACCAATAGGTAATTTATTTTTAAAACCACTTCTTGTTGACAATGCTTTTGCTCTATTGTCCAATTTAATTGTTAACCAACATTGAGCAATGTTTTTTATGACAATAGACTTTTACCATTCGTTGCAATGTTTTATTTCGCAGTTGAGAGTTCGTCGGCTTTGCATACGTAAACCGTTGGTTCGGTAAATCTGGTATTGTTTGAAAATGCACCACCATGTTTGTATTTGCAAAACGCCTAAGTGTACATACATAATTATTATGGTTCTCGTAATCCATAAATATTTATGCAATGATTGGATCAAATAGCATTAAAGCTTCTAGAACCCAATATCAACATATAGTGAGAAAATACAAACTAAAGGGATACCTACAATTCATTTATAGTAGTATAACGACTTCAACGCAGTTTAAAAATATATATATATATATATTATTTGGTGCATGTGACCAAAGATGACACAATATATTAAAAAAGATTTAATTATATATTTGGTGTTATATTTTTTTAAATTGTTAATTTTGTCGACGGATTATTCGTGGTGAAACTCCATTATACTAGGTGTAAATGAAAACAATAATTTCTAAGTTTCACTATTTAATTTAACACTGGCACTGCCCGGTATCGATCTGTTGAAGATCATCGTCAGAGTGCATTCAGTCAGAGTGCACTCTGACGATGATCTTCAACAGATCGATACCGGTCAGTGCCAGTGTTAATTTTTTTTACCATGTCCACGTAGTGGACACCAGCTATTAGGATTTGGGTCCATTTTGTTCTTCCGAAGAAGCGCACTTCGCAGCGTTGGGAGGGGTTTGCAATCTAGAAAAGAGTTTGTTAATTCGGATTTTTAAAGACCCGGGTTGTACGAAGGTGGAAACACAGAATTCGGAAGATCGTTCCACAGTCGGGCTGCTGTATTAATAAAGGAGTTCGAGAAGCGACTTGTTCGTATATGTTGAAGGTCCACTGTGAATGGGTGCTGCGATTGAGTGAAGCGAGTGACTCTGTTGCGAGTGGGTGGAGGAGGGACCAAAGATGCAAGTTCTTCTGAGCAATTCCCGTGGTAGTATCTATAGAATAAACTTAAAATACCGAATTAAATAGTGAAACTTAAACAAATATTAGTGTTTTCATTTATACCTAGTATATTTTTTTAATTTTTTTATTATTTATGATATTTATGAAATGCCTGTGATTATGTAAAAAAATAATTAACGTTTCAAGCAGCCATCTTTCGTAAACATATGATGCATAATATATTTAAAGCACATAATATAAAAATGTAATATTTTTTTTTACATATAATAAGTTATTTATATAAATCGAATATATTTTTAAAGGTTGTATATTACATATACCTACGCAAACATTGGATTTTTTCGCTGTCGGGAGTCAAAAGATATTTGTTTCAGTCAAATTTTTAAATTTAATTTTAATTTTTTTTTTTAATTTTTAAGAATTTGCAAAAACGACATTAGGCGAACCTGTGAGACCGAGGACATCATACGATGGAGCAGAGCTAGGAGAAGATTTTTGAGGGACCATATTATTGATTTAAAAACATCTAAATTAGTGTATAATAGCATTGTTATTCTGCACATTAACTACTGCTCAAGTGTATTATTTATGAGCAATGTAGGTGAAAATAAAAAACTACAGATAATACAAAACAGAGCAATGAGGACAATATTAAAATGCAATAGATTTACCCGTATTGAATATATGCTTTAGCAGTTGAAACAGCAGTTGACAGTGAAACAACAAATAATTCTGAATGTGCTAATTTTTATTTACAAATTAATAAATAGACTTTTACCACCTTCTACTTCTTCTTCTTCTTCTTCTTCAGCCTGTTTTCATCCATTCTTGGACATAGGCCTCCCCATTGATCCTCCACAACTCCCTGTCTTGGGCACACTGCATCCATCTCCCTCCGGCACATTTCTTGATGTCATCAGACCACCTTGCCTGGGGTCTGCCGACACCTCTTCGGCTTATTCTCGGTCGCCATTCTAAGATCTTTTTGGTCCATCGTGAATCCTAGCATCTGGCAATATGCCCAGCCCAGCTCCACTTAAGACCAGCGACCCTTTCCGCTACATCGACTTCTTTGGTTCTTTGTCTTATCATAAAATTCTGAATTCTGTCTCTTATTGAAATACCTAGCAACTTTCTCTCCATACCACCTTATTTACAAAAAAATATTATGTACAATTTTGAAGTTCACGCATACCCGACGAGAAGTAGGCGGGACTTTAGACTGCCGCAGACAAACCTGGCAGGTACACAAAAAAATGTGTACTACAAAGGCTTACAACTTTATAATGATTTGCCTGAATGTGTAAAGGAGGCGTCTAGTCTTGCCTCTTTTCGTCGCTTAGGTGCTGAATACATAAAACGAAAGTTTTTTTAAAAATCGTGTTTCTATTGTTTATATATTATGTTCTAAGACTATAATATCTGTTTTGCTTGTTTTGATACTATATTATTGTTTTTTTTTTCATGTTCTTTGATGACTTCTATTGTGGTAGTTTGTTTTCCTTTTGTTTTTACTTTGTGTTTTATTGTTATTGATAGGTACGTGTCTTTTTTGTGTGTTCATTTAGTCATCAGATGTTGATTTTTTTTATTGTTTGTTTTTATTTTTGTTTATACTAGATGTAAGAAATTGTATTTTTTTACATCTAAATAAAATATATACAATACAATACAATATCAACAGGATGGACGCATCTCGAATCCCATCCATAGCGGCAAACGAAATCCCACAAGGGCATCGCCTTCCCGGAAGACTACCGAAGAGGTGGAGGGAAAGCTGGACCTCAGCTTCATAGGAATAGCTTTCTCGAAAAAACAGATCTACGATCTAAAATAAGAAGAATAAGAAATTTTTAACATCTCAATAGAGACGAAGTTGGAATATTATACAAGAATCTAGAACTCAAGGCACCTACAGGGCAAACGACCTGTCATCGGCTGGTTTACGTGATCACTTTATGCCTTCTTATAGAGCTCCTTTATCAATGTAATTTTGAATCTTCTACATATATAATATGTTAATAATGAGTAACAGATCATTTGAAATTGTGAATTTTTTACTATTGATATCTATGAAATAACATAGAAACATTTTTGTAACGCCATCTATTGAACTAACAATATCAACTTCTCTATTAGATTCTTAAACAAATATAAGATTCTCAGAGGACAAAAGTTTTTACAATACACCATAAACACAAAAACATTGTCACAAAACTCATAGTATGCACTTTCTACATGATACCCGTTGAGAAACTTATCAAATATTGACACATATACATCGATTGGTGATGGACAGAAGAATGCGGTGTTCGGTTCTCACTGCCTACCCCTTGAGGAAGGTAGAAGTGGAGAGTTAAAAATATACTAATGTCTATAGAGACACATACAATATCAATATGAAGTTGATCACTCAATTTTCCCATACATAAGCTATTTTACTTCTGTTATATACAATTTTCATTCAAATATGAAATTTATTTCACATTGATATGGTAAACCATAGATTTTTTCTTTAAATTTTGATAATCCTAGAATGCATTTTTGATGAGTGTATTTTTGTTGTATCGAAATTTTAAATAGTATATAAAAAACTCGATTTTACAGACCGTGAGAGCATTTTGAAAATTTGGACAGATGAAATCATACAGAAGAAATTAACGGATATCTATGGAAAAATAGCTCTAGATCTACGCTCTTTACACATATGATGTTAACATGAAGTATGGAGTTCGTTTTTTGAGCCTACCTCTATAAGATAAAGAATGTTGTGAAACTTCAAATTAATTCTCGAGTTATTTTCACATCAAAAACAATAAATTAGAACCGCATAGGTATCTATAACCCAGCGGTTGTAAAATCTCGTGTTGACCACGATCCCCATATTCACCCCTTGCGGAATACCAAATCCGTAGGTTGAGGTCCTTGAATCTTTCATGTCTTTACTCTCCGGAGAGATTCGGGTACCAGAAAACCAAATGATATTTCTAGTGTGATTTAAAACATTATTGTACGCAGAGCCCTGACCCACCAATTGTTCAAAATGTGTAGTTTCGCCGAACGTACGTATATTGAGCGCCATTTGAAACATGAAAATTTAACAAAAATTCATATGTAGGTATTTACATAAAATTAGAAATGCTTTGACAGGTTAGAGATTTGCAAACTCTTAAATTCGCATGTTCGTTTTATATATTTTTTAATTTATACAAGATCCCACTAACCATATAATATGCTTATCAGTGGGTTTCTATATCACATAATATAAACGCTAACCTAAGCTAACCAACAATGAAAAAAAATTGAATTTGGTCTAACAATATAAAAATGTTATGAGAGATCCAAAACAACACCAGAATAAAAACAAAAAAAACATATAGAAAAAACCCAAAAATATAATAGAGAAAGAACAAAAATAAAAGTAAAAAAAATGGTGGCGATTCATTTGTGCGGCAGATACAAATAAGAGAAATATATTTTTAGTTTATAACAAAAAAATTGTTATCAACTACGTATTGTTGTCATCTTATTGAATTAAGAAACAGAGAATTGTAATGAATGCAATCTTTTGAAATGAACCACAAAGTAAAAACTCTGAACATATTGATAACACACTGAATATCTTTTATTATCGGCCTTCGTGGCTTGATTAGTTAGATTTTGATATCATATTCCTGAACGAAAAGTCTAGGGTTCGTTTCCCTCGGAACACAGATTTTGATTGTGTTTATAGTCCGGACCTGTAAAATGATAAATTTCATAAGTCTTCAGAATGCAACGTGTTGTGTGTTTGATTTAATAGTCAGTTGCTCGAGAAACAATAGGTGCATGATCAAATTCCATTCTAATGGAAGGTCAACGCTTATCTCTAAGAGGTACGTAGCCGACTCCGTTACCTGAGATTTTTTTAGTAAAACAGTCTTTCCAATGCTATCTTTCGTGGTCAAGCCTGTTTGAGAGAGTAAGCCAACGTACATATATTCCGAGCTTTCCACGGACTTAACCAACTCAAAAAATACAACACAAAACTAAACTTGACTATGCAGCGTACCTTGAATCCACAGAAGAAAAACTGGAAATACTTTAGAACGTGTGTATACGGTACGATTTTGGACTGAGAAAATTTGAACCCATATCAGAGTTCATAAAAAACTGATCTGATCGAAAATCCAAAGTAGAATAAATTCCCATGTACTCATCCTTTCTTACCAAACTCTCTCTAATCTCCTCAAACTAATCTATCTTAAAGAGATACTCGTCCCCCTATAATCATACGGACTAAACCTACGTTCTCAACACAACAGCACACTCTCAATACCAACACAAAGATCGTCCACTTACACCTGCTCATTCGAAGTTCACGCAGCTCACGCCTATGGAATCAGCTTCTCAATACTGTTAGAGATGCCTCTTCGATATTCGTTTTTAAAAGATAGTTAAAAACAAGCTTTTGTCAAGTTGATTGACAAAATTACTTCCTCTTCTCCCTTTCTGAGTTCCTCTCCCTATCTCTTTTCATTCCCATCTCCGGATACACAGACCCGAATGCACAGTCCTAGGTACCTAAATACTAACTCCTAACCTCACTGGAGTATAAAGTATTCTTAAGTTAGCAATTGCGTTGCAGAGACATCACTAACTTAATACTAAATACTACGCCAAACTTAAGGTCGATGGCGTAGTATTTTACATTATTGTGTATAAAGAAAATAAATAGATAGCTTTCTATGGGCTTCGAAAGCTATCTATATATTTTCTGACGTTTGACGTTTAAAATGTTTTTTTGCTATAACAACACAAACATATGTAACCAACTTCACACTTCACACTGACAGCTCGATGTCACGATTTTTTTGAAATTCCACCGAATTTTCGGCATCTCGTATGGATCCCTGAATACTCAGTTTGGTATTTGATTTGACAAAATTACTAAATACATATTCAACAAAGCCGATAAAATCATTATCCATTAAAAAAATCTCATATTTTAGTATTGAACCACTCATAAGGTTCCTCGCTATCAACCTTACTTTTTGACAATTCACAAATGTTTGTTTACGCCGATGCGCATGCGCTAAGTATTTAGATATGTCTCTGCAATGCAATTCTCACAGAAAAACGTCGTAGCATCCTCCAGTTAGGAAGCCACGTTATCTTCTAACTTAAGTGAGCGACTGTGCAATGAAAACATGGTTAGTATTTAGAATTTAGTATTTAGGTAGGCCTCTGCATTCGGACCACCGTGTTGATTAGAACCAATACTGCTTTTTTATTTTTACACCTTATATATGTCTAATATTTTTTATGCACACTTTCATAATTAATGTTATTTTGTTGTAAAGTTTTATAATTGTTCGTGGTTGACTGGTATATATTGCCCTAGTAAAAGATAAAAAATCTTTTAAAACTGAAAACAATAGTGTTTTCTGCACATACATAAATAAATTAAAAGTGCGCCAAGCTATGAACACAATAATTGCGGACCTGGTTATGCTTGGACTTCTGCGTGTGTTTCCTCCGTGAATAATTGTTGCTTCAGCCCTTTTCCGAAACTCGTTTCAACTGCGAAATTTATTAATATAACAGTCAAAGTTTATAATGGAGCGCCCACTAGTATCTATGTATCTACCTCCATATATTCACACATTACGAGTATCGTGTTAACACCTTATCGCAGTAAAGGAAAGGAAAATAATACTAAATATGTACTTTGGACCATTGTTTCAGAGATATTTAGTACTTTTGCCGCTGAGAATATTTTATTCCGGCTCCGTCCGGCCTGAAGGACCACTGTTTATACTAAAAAAAGTGTTCGCAATACACTTTTGTTCTTTTAAACCTGACGGATTTTATACCAGGACCCCTTATCAAGTAGAATTTACTAACGTTTCTGTCGAAATAAATGTCATCGTGTTTTTTTTTTTTGGATGAGATTTTTAAGCCAGATGTGACGTTTCACAAAAAAACAATAATCGTCTCTCTTAACAGAAAAGTTGGTGTTTGGAACATGAGTAGTGAACGTTAGGCTTTTCCTCTTGCAACAATATCTTCAATCAGCCAATCCTCAGCCACCTTCTGCTTTGATCGAGTTACAACGTCCTCAAAACATTTGCCAAGTCACACTGTAAATCTGTACTTTGAAACCATTACTTTATATAACATCTTCTTCAAACCCAAGATTCAAAAAAAACTTTTCAACTGGTTTCTTACCAAAAAAAACAAACACTGCGAAAATTATGTGTTCGTCGTACTACAATAGTCAACTAGTTAATTGCAATACCTATTTTTATTCTAAACTATGTAAATCAACACATTATCCTTAAAAAGTAGTTAAAATCTATTTATAATTACATAATAATGGGCTAGTAGAGTGGATACATCCATGTGACTCCAATGACTCTTATCCAACTGTCGATTCGTTCATGAGAATTCAATTCTCTGAATGAATCGACATTATTAAGCTAAGATGCGTGTACGAAGGAAAATTTTGTATGGCGTAGTGGACTTTTTGCATGCTAAAAACACCAACTAGAGGCCTCGCACCATATATGTTCGAATACATGGATTTACTCAGAATTTGGAGTAGAACATTTTATGTGAGTTTTGTGTGTGTGTGTGTGTATGTGTGTGTGTGAGGGTGTGTGTGTGTGTGTCCCTTATAACTTTTGATCCGCTCAATTTACAGAGCCAAAATTTTCAGAATATATAAACAGTTATAGGCTTACAAAACTTTTATACTCAGAATTGTGAATTTTGTTTCAGTCAGGGGTTATCAATTTTTGAATTTTTACTTTATTTTTCCATATATCTCAGAAACCATAAAAGCTAGAACGCTGAAATTTGGTATAAAGTTAGACAAATACAAAATCTAAAACGATTTTTTTTTTAAAAATCCAGGGTTTCTCAAACATTTTTTATTAAGAAAAATATTTTTTTTATGATAAATTTATGAACCATTTTTGAATTATTAATTAGCTATAAACCACTTGTTTTTTGAGTCACTTTGCGACATGTTTCGGAAGCGCTGTCCTTCCATCGACCGGCCAGTCTCGACACGCCGGTCCATGGAAGGACAGCGCTTCTGAAACATGTCGCGAAGTGACTCAAAAAACAAGTGGTTTATAGCTAATTAATAATTCAAAAATAGTTTATATTAACTACCACAAAATATCCGCCGAATCATTAAATGATATAAATGTATGAGTTTAACTGCCTATATTTCCAATTTTTTTAAAAATATCGAAAAAAACCGAAACACCCCAACTAGATAATTTAATTTTCTATAAAAAATATTTCCATTGTATTAGCACATCTCAAAAATTTTTTTTCACAATTTTTATAAAAATTGAATTTAGTGACGACATTGCTTCATACAATTTGTCTGGCAGTCGCCTACACACAATATCTAAGAAGTGATACTAATCTCCAAACATACATACATACCATCATGCTGTTTTCACATTCTGGGTAGGATCAAAGGACTGACCTCCATACTATCCTATCTTGAAATACATACCTAGGTTCATGTGTTGTATAGAAAACCAAATATCTTAAAATATTAAATAATTTGTAATTAAGGGTTTATAGTTTGGTACTTATTCTCAACTAGGTATACGTACTATCGCTATCGACAATTGGATCTCATGTGTTACATGCAACTAGTTAGTATTTTGTTAGTTTTTATATTCTTATTATTTTAATTAGTATTCTTGTAATTGAATGGATTGTAAATAATATAAAAAAAACAAGATTAAAAAAGAAAAAAACACGTGAAATTAATCATTTATTGATGTAAAGGTTAATCATATAAAAAGTGCATAAATGAAATGTACTTAATTAGGTATTGAATTATTGTGAGTTTACTCTAGTGTAATTCATCATTATTTTTAACGGCATTCAAATGAGACAAACATAAGTACATGAACTCGCCGTTATCCTGATTTTTATGAAAAAAAACTATTTAAAGCAATCTCACACAAAAATATTAATAATGCAAACAAATTCATAGCAAACATAAACACATAGATACTCTTATAAACTCTCTTGTTAATATTATCTTCAATAATGGTTGGGCGTAATGTTTCTCTTCGATTGTATCCGATAATATTTTCAACGATTCCAGATTCCTTCATTCGCTCGACGGTTTTCTTGATCTTAATATTCAGATCGGTCAATGATAACGAGTAATGTTGTATAGGATATTGAATGATTGTTTCAGGAATAAAATAATACGAAACATTCTGATGCTTTTTCAAGATGAACGCTGACGTCGAAAGATCTAAGAGGATTGCACAGGGTTTGTTACTGTTTATAATCCTGTCGACATAGTCGATGAAAGATTCGTTCTTGTAAAATACTTCGATTCTATTATACAAGAAGTAACTGTAAGGTCTGGCATTAGGTACGTTTGAGCCATCAGAGTTCCTGAACGCGATGTCACCGTAACTCTTTGAAAATACATAGAGAGACAGGTTGGATCTGAGCAATTCCTCTTGGGACGAGATCAAGTTTGATTGAGGTGAAGTAAGATTTGTTAGGATCTTGTAATAGTAACAGAGTGTCAATGTAGCCGAACATATTGTCCAAGAAATGAAAATTGCTCTTGTGAGATAATGTCTGGGCTGGATGGGTATAGATACAGATATAAATACTGACCACGCCAATAAAATTATATCGCCGATACTAGAAAACAAAACACTGCTAGGATAAAAATTATTATAAACCAAAGCCATCACTAAAATAATCGCGATTGAGATAAAAATGGATACGACAATTATTGTCAGCAATTTCCAGTCAAGTTTAACGAATTTGTGATTGAAAATAATCCAAACAATCTTTTCATATCCCAAAAACGTGTACGATTCCGACGGAATGTTGGTAGTCAACTTGGAATTTTCTGTAAGCAAATAAAAATCATAGAAGATTAACAAACCAATATTATTATTAAACCAAGATCTCTTTACTTTGATGCGACCCCTAGAATCTACATTGTATTCTCCAAAAGTCGTTGTATAGGAGAAAATCGTAACGTTTTCTCCCAATGATTTTGCTACTTCGCTTATCAGTTTATAAATAAAGTGCTGCTTTATATATTTAATTTGAATATCAATGCTTGAGTGAAGCGTACTGGTTAGCAAAATGTATACATTAATTTTGCAAATATTATCGTTTCCAGTGTCCGTTGAAACATATCTTCCAATTATATGCGTATCCTTTAATGAATTGTGTGCAAAGCATTTTCCTAGTTGATTTAAAGATATTTTGTAATCCTTCATGTTGATTATTGATAAGAACGTCATTCTGGGAGAAATAAGAAAGTTTGTAAGTACAAAATAACTGAAAATGACATCGCTTTGACCATTTTCCTTTGTCAAACGAGGAATACCTAGATTCTTTAAGAGTTTTTCCGACACATTGTCACCTATTAAAAGTATGTCTGCACTATTGAATATCTCCGATTGAAAAAATGATCTTTTTGTGAATTCAATCATTCTTTCGACCCCAAAAACATACATAGGCCTTTCTTTGGGAATGGTGATTTCTTTGGTGAAATAATATTGCGGTTTGTACTTTGCATTAGTGTCGAGACCTTTCGATGAGCAATGAACGATAAATGATGATTTGGAATCATTATATAAGTTGTAGGTCCATTGTTCCAATATTTTTTGTCCGGGGTGATTAAAATTATTTATCAGAGATTTCAGTCCAAGACATTCGATCCCATGAATGTTTAAAACAAGTATCAATAAACTGCACATAATATCTACAAACGATTTAAACGTTATGTTCTTGTCAAAATGAAAAGTCAACTGACCCTGGTTTCTCTTTTCATTTCTTTGTTCCTTAATATCCATGGTTGTTTTCAATCAACTAAGTATTCAGCATGTCGTTTGAATCCACTTTAATTTCTTAAAGTATCAATTTCATAAATTTTCAATGTTATTACATACGATGTCGCAATGAAAGACAAACGATTTCAGTTTCTATATTGCTGCATTTCATGTTTCAAAATTTTCTTTTTCTTCATAAGCTGCATACATAGTTGCACTCAATTATTCGATGAGATGAGTCGATGTACCCTATACAGTATAAATATATACAAATTAAGTGATAGCTGAATACACATTAAAATCAAATTTGGTTCAATTAAATTGTTAAAATCAAATATGGTTAAAACTTTGTAATAGGGTCTAGGTGTTTTGATGAAAAAAAGACAATAATAATGTTTTGGAGTAGTTTAATGAATTGTAAGTCAATTGTTCTAAGATTCGTTGTCTAGGTTTGACTATGACCCTCGATCAAATTAAAGTTCAATGCAAGTACTAATAAACTCCACATCGTAGATATCTTTAAAATTTTCAACGTCTTTTACAAAGGAAAAATCAACTGACCCATTTCTCTTGATCCATTCCTTTGTTCTTTAGACTACCAATTTAGTTGTTTTTAATCAAATTAGCATTTCTATGATATGCAATATCACTTTAATTTTAGTAAGTATAAATTTCTTTTATGGACTATACTTGACAATAATTTATGACAAGGAAATTAGTTTTTGATGCATTTCATATTTGAATGTAGGTTAATTTATTGCTTGTAACAAATAAATAGGAAAGTATTTAAACATCTACGTATGATAATTAAGAGTGCTTAATTTCTTATGCTTAACCCAAAGACAAAATTCTTTAAAAATAGTAGTTAGTGACTTTAAAAAAAACATATTTTTCTCTCTTGGTTGGAATTTTCTGGATTAATTGGCAGCAAAGCGCTATATCTGTACGTTCACTTTTCTTGGTCTTAAGCGACTGATTGAGAATTTATTGATAAGTGCTTTATAATCAGTTATTCTTAAAATATATTTTGCATTTATTTTTTGTTCAACATCTACTTTATTTTAGATTTAGTCCATTTCTGATTTTTTTCGCAATGTTCTTTTTGTGTTGGTAATTTCATCAATAAATTATTCTCTTCTTTTTCTTGGCCAGGATGATCTGTCCTGAATTTTCAGGGGTGGTATTTGGGCTTTATCTAGGAGCTTATCCATATTACCCCACCATATGGATAGTGACGTCCTCATCCTTTCTCATTTTCTGGGAGAACTTTTTTCTTTCCTATTTTCAATAAATTATGGAAATAAATTTAAAAATAAATACACATACACCATATTCTACACGTAGAAGGCAGAGATAACCGAACGCCAAATATTCTATTTTTCATCTCATACTTTTTTGTTAGAGTTTTTTTCATTTTCCTCTTTCAGAATGGCGATCAAGTAATCTAGCCAATATCTTTTTGGATACAATATATAAAAATCATTATCATAATCTGTGACTCTATAACCCATGTCGGATCTTGGTCTCCTGTAGAGTTCGCTTTCGTTATTGTCGATTTTTCGAAGCGCCACGCCGATTCTGGATACATCATCCTTAGCAACTTCGTCCAACTGTTTTCGAGCTCTCCTATTTCCAATCAAAATCACCTTTGGGATGTCTCCATCACCCAATCTTTGTTCATTTCTGGCCCAGCTAAATATCCTAATCATTTTCTCTCTGGAGATGATAGGATGATAGAGCCCTAGGTTTAATTTGAAACGCCTCATTCCACTGTCATAAATTGTGCCATATATCTTCAGCAGTACATTACTTTCGAAAGTCTCAAGAGTTTTATCGTGAACCTCACTGACTGTCCAGCGTTCCGATCCAAACTCAATATTCAAATAAATACGATTTAACATCTTCTGAGTAGAAGCGACATCTGTTTAAAATACATTGTTAGGTGCTATCAATGAATATCTTCACTTCCGGTCACAAACTTGAAACGGAAAGGATTTCCGGCCTATCCTTTTGTGAAATTCCGTACTGGACACTTCTCACTTAGTTTGATATCCGGATTAGATTCTCACCATCACAGACTGAGAAATTGTATTTAAACCAATTTAAATTTCATTAAATGACGTTAAACCTTGTGTTGAATACGTAATAAGAGAACAACGTAATGATTAATATTGTTAAGAAGTCTCTGATGGAAGAAATAATTTTTCTTCAATGTCTTTATTAAGATTTAGTATTTTATTTTATTTTATTTTATTTCAGAAAACTACAGCTTTGTTAATTGTTTCGTTACATTTGGTGCTTTTAAAATTATAACAAGCCAATATTGTTTTCTTCAATTTAAATGAATGAATTACAAATAACTAGTATGCTGAGCAGTAGGTAAAAGAATTACAATTATAAGAGAAGTAAAAAAACAGAAAACCAAAAAATACAATACATAATGAAAATAAAATGGGGAAAAGGAGGGATAATTGGAGTGAAGGATAGAGCTTGTTGGAAGGAATTAGGGAACTGGGTTGAAAAACATCTTTATTTGTTAACGGTAAGTTTCTATGGAGTCATGGAAAATGTCAGTGTATTTAAATTTTAGATTACATATTGTCACGTTGAATTCTGTGAATAGTCGAGTGATATCTGTAATTAGTATGGCAAATAGGTAGATGAAATAAATTTTTCGAACGGGTGTGCCTGTTTGGTACGTGGAGTGATATAGTGCTTAGTAAATTGGGGGAGTCAATTAGGTTTTTGCATATTTTATACAGTAACACTTGATCGAATAAGGTCCTTCTGTCTTGCAAAGTGTTTAATTTGAAGAATTCTGTAGATAATTTATAATTAGTATGTTCTATGAATAGTTGTCTCTTTAAATATTTAAAAAAAGTTTTCTGGATGTTTTCAATACGGTTGCTGTGGATTTTTTAGTGCTGGTTCCAACTTATTTTATAAACGGCGCTGGCCGATTTACTAATGATATTAATAACAACTAAGCACTACAAATAATAACACTCAATTATTATTATTACCATTATACACTTCCTCAAAAGAATTAGCAGATCAATGCGTAAATTGTAAATTATTTAAAAGAGCAAAATAAAATGCAACAAACGCATCATCAAGCTTTCAATTGGGAATAGTTCACCCATCCAGATACTTAACATATCAAAGGATTAGGCTCTGAGGAGGTCTCTATACTACCTAACAACCCTACTGATTCCCGAATATTAACGTTTAAAAAATCTTTAACGATTCTACATGTATTCATAATTACCATTTTTTGCATTTTTATTATTAAATTTTTCGATAAATCTATAATTTCTAAATTACGGATTAACGATTTTGGAATAATAACAGTTATTATTACTTAGTATATTATGATAATAACTTTTATTTTATTTGAATCTTTCTGTACATATAATAAGTACACTGGCGGGCTTATTGCCTAATGGCATTTTTTCCAACCAACCAGAGTAAATGTTAAATATATTGATTAAAAGTCAATCCCCTTTGTACCCCTTGAAAAAAAGAAGATATTTCTTTAGTGATTAAGAATGAGACTGCAGTTACATACGATGCACCCATTTCACTCTGTTGTTATACAAAACATAATAGTTAAAATCACTACAAACAAATTAATTTCCCTACCTCCTTTTATTTTTATTATGTATGACTATGCTTTATGCTCGCTTGGTACTACCACGGGGATACGCTCGCGAGGCGACTTGTTTCAAATGTTCCGCTAAACAAACCCCCTAAGATAACGAAGATAACCCCCCCCCGAATTTTTTTTCTGGCTACGGCCTTGTCACTAACCCAAAGGGATATCGTGGGGAGTTTTTATTTCACAAATTTTATGGGTGTTTATTTATTGCAGATTATCAACTAGTATCATGCTGAGATTGTATTCTGAAAGTTTTATCACGATGTATCTGTGTGTGTGTGCTATGTACTGTGTGCTATGTATTTTACTTTATCGATTATAGACTCAAGTACTCATTCGATTCTTTTCATATTTTGTAAATATGTATATCTAATACTCGCTTAGACACGATTAGATTTTGAAGGATAGCTGAATAGTGCTTCTCAATTTTTATAACTGACATACATTTTAAAGTGACCCCTAGCTCAGGAAATCAAAATTTGAATTTTTTATTATCAAATTGGTAAGAAGGCACATCACTTTCATAAAATGGTATTGAAGAAATATCAGGTTTACGTAATAAAATAATTAAATAAAAAATATATTAAAACTGATTTTATAAAAATGTGGCGACCACAGAGATACCTATTTATCTATGCGCAGCTGCAACGCGCATGCGCATCGATCGTCGAATCCTGACCGCCAGGAAGACACGGCCATAGATCCTGCTCGTCATTCGTGTGGCAATCGACTAGGTGTTAACACTGTGTCCATTATTCATCTATATTCATAAAATTAATACCGACCCAAAGATCGCGGACATCTGTAAATTTATTAAGTGTTATTTATATCTGTAAATTCTTTGAAGCGATAATAAATGTAACTCAAGTAAGTATTCTTTTAATATGAAACCCATCATCACTCAATTACTATTTTAATAAATAACTGATTATCAAAATATATATATATATATTATATAGTTGGTGTATGTTGTTGGGAGATTATTTGAACACGTAACATTAAATTAAATTATATTAAATACTATAATAAAATAAACCAAATCCCGACACCATATCAACCACCTATAGTGCAACGAAAGGGAAGTGCAACGCCAACAATAATAAAGAAAATAGACATAGCCCAAAAAGCCATTATAAAAGTTATACTTAAGGTACCTATTCGAACGAATACTGAAGAGATTTTTACTAAATTCAAAGTTCCAACAATTACAAAAATATATGCAAAAAAACTGCTAATATACAAGCTAAAAAGAGAAGACCAATATACTAGCTCACAACAATATAAACACACTAGATTAAGTACAACAAATACCTTAAATATACCATATATTAAAACAACTTTTGGACAACGTAGTGTACGATATTTTTCAACAAAACTTTTCAATAGTTTACCAACAAATATTAAAAACATCAGTAATGCAAAAGAATTTAAAAAACTATCACTAAGATGGGTTTATGAAATAGATGAAAAAATCTTTAAGGAAATAATTCTTCCAAATAAAATGTAAATGCACTATTACAAACAACAGAATAGACAATTGAAAAAAAGTGAAACAAATAATTTATTTCCACAATTTTTGGTTGTGTGTGCATGACTCAAAATGAAATATTGTATTTAGAAGGAAAGATGCATACGTTTTGAATGCGTAGCGTATATATGTACATGTACTTATATTATATGTAAATGTATCTATAAATAAACAACGTAATAGACAATAAGATAAAACTAGCTCACCTTAGCACAGGCTATGCCTAGTGAGGGGGCTAGTAACAAAGATACAAACAAAAAGATATGGCTTAAACTATGTAAGCACCAGTGAAGTGGTAAATTGATATTTATTGAAATGAGATAACTTATATTTACATTGTATGTTAACTATGTATGAATAAGCTTATATTATCTTAAGATATTTTGTATCTCATATATACTGTATATTTTTGGATAGAAATAAATAAAAATAAAAAAAATAAATAAATAAATAAAAATATTCCATACAAAATTTGAATACTTTAGTGGAGTGACTTGCGACTTGGTAGTTAGGAGTATAGCGTTGGCCACAATTCACTCGTTTTATTGTTGTTTTTTTGTTTGATGTGTTATCCCGTAGATTAAACAAAATTGATTTCATAAAATTCCTATTTGTTCGGAATGAATTCCTTTATTATTTAACATTTTTCTATAAAAAAATATACAACATAAAATACACTTACTGGAAATGTAATATTTACTTCAGCATTTCTTTGCATTACCTCATCATATTTTCATATTTTTTTGCATTACCTCATCATATTTTCGTTTCATATATAATCTTCGCAAATACGATCACATATCATTTTTTCGCAAGGAACTCAAATGGCTTCCTATCCGTCTGCGCCGAGATCAACACACTCTTTGTCTTCTGTTTAACATTTTGAACAACCCTAATGCTCCATCATATCTTACCGAAAGATTTCAACCTCTGGCCTCTCATGGACTCCCGTTCGATCTAGAGAAGAGAGAACCCTCGCCATCCCATCACATGCCACGGCTTTCTATTCATCATCATTTACTGTCCATGCTGCCCGGTTATGGAACAACTTGGCCCTTGACATTAGAACTGCACCAACGTTAGGTACCTTCAAAATTAGATTAAAACGCGCGCTCATACTTTCCATTTCTTAACCTACGTACTTGCCATTTATTTCCCTATTCTTGTAGTTAGTCATATCTCCTCTCCTTTTTTTCCCTTCCCTCCCATAGTGTTGTAACAGGTCTTATCTATGATTTGTTTAATTTTCATTGATGTACATATTTATATTCTTCTTACTTTATTGTGTTTAAATGTAATATGTTTATGGTTTTGTATATATTTTCTTTTTTGTACATGTACCATTTTGTCTCATAACTGTCACAGATGGTTGGCAATAAGTCCGCCATTTGTACTAGCTATTAAGTAATGTACAATAAAGTGTTTAAATAAATAAATAAATAAATATTTACTAGATAAAGTCATATTTTTCTATGATTTTCCTATTCCAATTGTGAACCTTCATGTCCTTGACAAAACTTTGCAAACTTTGTAAGCTAGTTTTTTGTTTATTGTGTATTAGAATATAATATTTTGAAGATGTACCTATAAATATAAAATAATTATACAAAACAAAAATCTAACATAACACTTAACAAGTCATCCAAACATTCAAAAAGAATGCAAGCTTTTGTAACAATTTCGGTCTACATATATATAAAAAATTATAAAAATTAATCGTACACTAGTAGGGACAAACATTACAATTTAGATTGATAAATGCATTTTCGGGTTTCGCTTGAACGTTTTAAAAACTTAAAAAAAAACCTTTATTCCTACAAATCCTTACCTTAGCAGAATGGACAGTGATAGGCAAGTCTTTTATTAATGTCCATTCTGGCTACGTGGTCCCTCCAATGTCTTCTTCTAGACCTACTCCACCGAACGATATCCTCTATTCCGCATGTTTTCCTTACTTCAATATCGCGAACACGATCTCGGAGAGTTTTTCCAGTGATTGACCTTATGACCTTCATTTCCGTTGTCCTTAGGAGCTGCAATAAAAAAAATTAAAATGCGATTTCACAACTCCCAACTATATCCCCTTGGTAGAGTGAGGAGTAAAAAATAACTAATCTGCCTAACTCTATTATCCGGCGCGGCAATTTGTATAACTAGCCTGATTTGAACATTTTTATTCAAATGGTTGTATTATGTATGTATGTTTCAACCAAAAACCTTATAATAATGTATACATAGTATATAAGGTTATTGGTTTCAACGCAACGTAGGTAACAAAGTCAACGAAATTCAATTAAAATTTGGAAATTATATTCTGAACCTTTGAGTCGATAGTCGATTGTTGTTATTTCTCTCAAACTTACCAAATAATATAATAATTAATTAGATTTTGCCAAAGGAAATCGTTATGATTTAAAATCCCCCTAATGTAACCCAAAGTGATTTTGATGAATAATAATAATTATTATTGTTACAATGATTTTCATGGCAGGTATGTAGGTACCTTCGAAGTTGATATTCGAAATATAAAAATTTCAATTTAATTATCGAATCTCTGACGAAAATATGTAACACGAAGATGAATGATTAGTTTAAAAATAAATCACATCAAATATTCCTATTAGAGTTGAAAAAAATTTAAAACATAAATGCGTCTAGAAAAAGAATTAAAAAGGCGGAAGAGTTACAGTATTTGAAAACTGAAAAAAAATGTTTGCTGACAGGCCAAACAGGAAACGGCAGATTTCAAAGATATTATATTTTTCCAAACAAAGAAACCTTCATTACAAACTCATAAATATGTTTAAAAAAGTTAAGACGTTTTTGATTAATGAGATAAAGATTATCCAATATTTTCTCGTTTCATTAATAATTGAGATTATTATTTTCGGTATATAATAGTAATAATAAAAATATATTTAATTCATCCGCTTCCGGAAATTTCGGTCCAATTTCTATGTGACTTTGTATAATTCAGTGGAATTCCCTTTAGCCAGTCATTTAAATTGTATCTTGTTTAGTAATTAGCGAGTCTCTTTCTTTGTTAATTGTATAATTAAGAAAATAACCTAATTTAACGTTGCGTTCACCTTTTTGTTCCGAGGGCTCTGGTTAATTTTAGAAATGGGGGAGGGCGAATTCTTTAAACGGTTGAAAAATTGAATTCAACTCGGAACGAACGGCTTAAGACATTGTTAACGGCATTTCGATTTTGCATAATATACCGAACTTTATTTTTCATTGAGATCTGCAATATGTATAATGAGATCTACAGTTTATATATAATGAAATCTACAGTATATATAATGAGATCTACAGTATGCATAATGAGATCTACAGTACCTATATATAATGAGATCTACAGTATGTATAATGAGATATACAGCAGTCTTGTAGCTGAGCATTATTCTGACGATGTGCCTTGCACGAAACTCGCCGATAATCAAATAAATACAATAGAATTATTACCAAGTATTTTTTTTATATTTATTACATATAAACAGAATGTATAATGGTATCTTCAGTATGTATAATGAGATCTACAGTATGTATAATAAGATATACAGTATGTATGTATAATGAGATCTTCAGTATGTATAATGCGATCTACAGTATGTATAATGAGATCTACAGTATGTATAATGAGCCCAACGTTATAATGTTGATAAAAATAGGGAGGCTGCGATGGGCAGGACACGTAGAAAGAATGGGGGATAAAAATAATAATAATTAGAATTTATAAAACGCCGTTTAGTGATACAAGATCACTCCAAGGGCGCTGTAGCTTATTTGTTGGCTCTACGAAACAAGGCAGTCTTAAGATGTTTACCGAAGGTGTCAATGCTCCGAGCTGCACGTATGTCATGGGGCTATTTGTTTCATTTTAAAAGCTCGTTCACACTGAAACCACGATTATAGTTCGACTCTGTCCAGTTCTTTTTAAGAGTTGGTTCTCTGTGATCCAGATGATACTCTGTGATCCAGATAGGTGCGTCCTTTATTCAGGACACTTTGCACTAATGGGTGTAAACTGTCTTCCTGGTGCATTTATCATGGGTGTTTTAAGCGATGGTTTCATTGATAAAAATGTAAATTAGTGCTGAGTTCTTAATTCGACCATAACTAATTATTTTTATTCTACCATAACTAATTAAGGGTACAAAAAATATTTTTCATATTTTGAAAAGTGCAGTCGTTTAATTCTATTAATATTGAATCACAGTATATTATATATTTTTCTTCAATGCTCTGTATTTGAATTTAAAACAACTGTGTCTTACATCACGTGTTTGACATCGGCAGTATGAATAATCAACCTGTGGTTAGACGTGAATTATTATTTTTTCATTTAATTTACAGTAATTATATCTCATGTTATATATAAATTTTAGATTTCTACACCCCATCTCCATATAAACATAAACTTTACCCAATCTCAAACTCCTCCGTGAGCGCAGTTTGCTTCCGAAAAGGGGTCCGAAGACACGTATTAATATATCATTTAATAAAAGTTTTTTATGTGGAGGTGACTGTTCCGTGGGACAAAAATATTTCGAAAGACCATCAATACAAGCCAAATAAGTACAACAAACTGGTAGATAAAACAGTTCAAAATAGCTTTAGAACAAATGTATATATGCTGTAGAGGTGGGGGCGAGAGGCCTTTCCACAGTCTTTATGTATTTTCATACGTAAAGGACCTAGGTATTCCTAGGTGTGCAATTAAAGAACTTTGTGAAAGGATGTTCAAAGCAGCATTGTCCGCGTTCAATTGGATTTGGTTAAGCAGGAGAGTGGAGTATCAAACCAAGACTGGTGGGTGAATGGTGAATGTGACTCAAGTCATAAAGAGGCCCTTTAAACCCGCATGACTCACCTATTCTGACTGGTACTCTGACCGCCTGTACTTGTGGGCCTGGAATCGTGAATCAAGTGAAACCAAGATTGCTTTTCTCTGATGGATCTTATAAATTAGAACGAAAAGTATAATTTACATGGTGCCTCGAAATTTTTTCATACACGTGAATTGGCAGTTCTGATTTGATGTTTTATCGCGGTATTTTCCAGAATTTTCTACCATGCAATTCTTTTTTTGTGTTGTACCTACCCTTAGACAACGACTTTCCTCTTGGATTCCCGGGGGAAGCAATCAGGCCGGTGTACCAGCTTGTTAAACCGAACAATGTTTACTTTTACCCAGCTTCATAAATCGTATACGAATATCCTTCCATCTTTCTTACATTCGACACAAAATCCTTTTGTGTTGATTTCGTTGTTGGTGTTGTGTATTTTGGCTAATTACACAATGATATAATTAAATCCCAAGAGTTCAATAAATATACCAGTGTGTTCAGGATTATTACTTCCGTATGATGTTGGTCTTTCTCTGAAAAACTTTGGCAACATGTTTAATTAAATGTGAGTGGAGAGTGGGTAGTACTAAATATTCTAGATATTAATTATTCGGTAATTTTTTTTAATAATGAATATGTCCTTGAAACAAGTACATAATACGTCCTCATACACTCCTTTAACTAAGCATAAATTCACCTATAGGTGAACGAAATCGGTCGTGGCAGGATTCGAACTCGCGAACCAGCATGCTAACCGCTCTACCACCATCCATCTAATAAACATTACTAACATGTTTTTTTATTTACGTAGGTAGTTACATATATATTACAAAAAAGTAAAAAAACATATGAGTGCATTGCCTTCACTACATCCTGTTTGCGCAAAGCTCAACGCTTATGTCTTTTCCCTTGCTTTATCCCTACTTTTTGTCTGTGTTGACTGATAGGGCGACCTCTCCTCATCCTTAAATTATAGGTCCTTTTGTCTTGTATAATGTCACCTAGGCTATATCTGCAATTGGTTTCGTCTTTCGTTTTTCGACCCAGGAATTCTACATATAGCCTTCCTCTGGATGTATGTCGAGGAAGATCCATGGAGATTGCTTGGTTTACCATGTGATCTGGTGGTCTGGGTTCAACGTGCCCTGACCATCTCAAATGTCTCTCCTCTATCTTACTTTGTATATCAGTAACGCCCAGGTTTTTTAACTTTTTATTGTATCCCGTAAGGACACTCTAGCTGCCCAGCGCTGGAGTTCAACGCATATGTAGGAATGAAGGTATTTAAAATATTTTCTTTGTCGCTAGTATGTAATAACATATATAAATTACATCACGCCATGAACTTAACTGGGTAGGCAGAGAGAATCGAGCGGCTAATTTTAAATATCTTGACACGCATTCATCGCTTCATCAACATTCTTGCAACGTCTCATACAAAATCGTCTTTTGACTTGTTAAAGTTTCTTACATTAGAAAAATTATAATTAAAATAAATATCTGCCTTTGTGGCTCAGTTTGATAGGTATCTGATTGCTGATCCAAAGGTCTCCGGTTCGATTCCCGGTGGAGACACAGTTTTTAATTGTGTTTTCAGTCTGGATCTGTGAGACGATTCATATTGTTAGTCTCCAGAATTTGGCAACTTGTTATTGGGTGCGTGTTGACTTAATATTTGACATAGTACCTGTAGTAAATAAAACATAAAATATATGTGTAGGTACCTACTTAATATTTTATCGGATATCAAAAAAAGTGCATTTGAGTCAATGAAAAGAATCCTGAATACATACATACACACATACCTATATATTATGTAATACGTACAGTGGTTCCTTTTTTATAGGGTAAAATAAATTTATAGTAGCAATATAAAACATTGATTTAAGGGCACACGAATTTTTCCCGCAAATTCGCCAATAAGGGACGATTTACGTAATAACTTAATTCAAAGCGAGGCGAGTTATGTTTGGAATCCAAGAATTTACCGAAATGACAGTGGCGTAGTGTTGGTTGGAATGCCACGTAAGCTATACCTCGCCCAACGAAGGAATGCGGCTGACATAACCTGTGCATAAACCAATTTTAGTGCAGAAAAATACTCTAATTCGTATAACCAATAAAATAAGTTGGCTTTCAACGTTGTGCAGTGAATTACGTGTCACTTTTTCACTGACCTTTGCATCCATAGATTTTCAACAACGTTTCATAAAACTGTCACCCGCATTCTCTTGTTTGTCGAGTCCTATAGAAAAGAAGTAGAAGACTATGTCATCAGCAACTGTCATTCTGTGAAAAAAAATGTTTGTCGGAAAATAATCATTCAAAATATTAATTTGATACTTACATTATTACGACTACGACTACGCCCCAGCTACGACTGCGCGAGAACCCATTATAAAATCTACAGTCTCGAGAATAGACGCACAGTAAATGATATGATGCTTCTGTACAACATTATAAATAATAATATCGACTGCCCCTCAATACTCAATACCATTTCATTTAATATTCCTACTCGCAGAACTAGACATACACATTTATTCCACCTTCCAATTCATCGTACCAATTACGCACAAAACATGACTATTCATAGAATGTGCGATACATACAATAACAGATTTCAAGAGTTTGAAATCTTCCACCTCAGCTCCACAACATTCAAATACTCTATACAAAAGAAGATCAATAACCACTTATTATAGGAAACCTTGACGGCATTTATTCTCTTTTTTCTTTTTTCCTTTTAGTTCAATATTATGTTTTAAATCATTGTTAACTTGAAATGTTGCTCTTACCTACATACCAACCTATGATCATATTTTATTTTTTTTAGTTTTTGCAAACTTGTATTATTTTATGTCAATCATAACGACAAAATGTAATAGGCCTTAATACTTGATGTTACTATTGTATTGTACGATGTCTTAACGCTGTTTTTTGTCCAACTTTAACATAAATAAATAAATAAATAAATAAATAATATCTTCATAGTTTGCTGCTATTTATTCATGGCACATTTTAACTTATGTAATTTAATAAAATAAAATATCTTTGTTTCTTATCACGTTGAGTATTTTTATGCCAACTAGTTTCCGAGGCGTAATCGCTCCTTCGTCTGGACATATTTATACTGTCCAAACTTATACTGCATTATAAGTATATATTTGTCCGGAAGAAGCAGCGGTTACGTCTCCGAAACTAGTTGGCATAAAAATACACAACGTGGTTAGTAACTAAGATATTTTATTTTATTTAATTATTTCTAATTTTTCAACTGCTAATACGCGATGGAACTCCATTATCAATATTATAAAATTACTTAAATAAATAAGTAAAAACACAAATATTTAACTTTATTCCGCTAATTTACCATTCAATAGATGCTCTTTGAGCGAAACGCGTCAGTGGTCAACACTTTAAATTAGTGGAATAAAGTTAAAATATTGTGTTTTTACTATTTTTTTTAAATAATTTTATAATATTATTTAATTATATTATTACATAATTTTGGGATTCAGATTTTTTATTCAAAAGAAATATAATATGTCCTTGTTTCACACGTACCTTCATATGCTTCTTCATAGATTCACTTAATATAGCGTAAATGCTTGTGCTAAAGGTAAACGAAAGGTCGAGGCAGGGTGGGCTTCGATCTAGCCATCACCGGATTTAGTAAACCTACACGCTAACCACTCACTCTGCTACCGACCTAACTATATATTAACGTACCTGTAAGTTCAAACATAATTAAAAATTAAAATCTCCGTAAGTACACGCCATGAATAACGACGAAATATGTATGTCAACATGTGCTATTTTCAACTGCAAAAATAAATTATTTTTGTACTGAACGTAAAAAAAAATTATCACAATTTGTCGTTGGAAAAAATTTTTGAACCGAGCATTTTTTATCGAATATTTTCTACGCCACTGGATTGTGTGAAAATGAAATTGAAACAGTATTTCAATACGGTACAGTTGCCGACTCGTTATTACCCACCGTAAAACGATGTTTTATTTAAAAATAAATAAAATCATTTTTTTAATAAAATGTAGCCATATATTAATTTTTTTACGAAGGTATTTTTGTCGAATTCAATAAATCATTCTGCCTTGGGCGTGTGTTCAGGATGTCCTTTGAGAATCCTAACTATGGTAATTTTTATGCGAAAGCCATGGATTTCTGTGACTTTTTTGGGAAAGGATTCATGCATAAGAAATGGATTATTTAAACAACGTTCAAGATTTTTTTATTTATTATCGATAACAACATTAACGAAGACACGCACGCCATTCGTATCACGGGACACACACAAAACCTTTATGAATAAACTCATAATATCCACTTTCTACACGATACCTGTTAAAAAATTAATGAAAACATATGCTTAAAAACAATAATGAATATTTTACACAATATCATAGAAGTAGACGAAGAAATTATTTTTCGTACATTCTGGTGTCAAGGATCATTGGGATTGACGTTCACGATACCTGATTGCTGTTTTCTCTTCTTTTCAGATGAACGCGAACAGAAGAGGCCAGTTCTGGTTTACATCCACGGGGAGTCCTTCGAGTGGAACTCTGGAAACCCATACGACGGGTCCGTTTTGGCGAGCTACTCCGATATGGTCGTCATAACAATCAACTACAGGCTTGGTCTCTTTGGTAAGTTTTCAAAACACAGGTGGCATTAATAAAAAGTTTCTTCGTCGTTCCACAGGTGGCGTTTTTTGTTATCAGCTTATTTTAGAGCGATCTTAAAAAAGGGATCTTAATAAAAATGCATAATCGGTGAACGTTTCGCAAGGCATCACGTTTACCATGCAATGATAATTCAAAAGTGCCAGATTTCCCGGATCTCCTTTAATTATATATACCAACTTTGTCTCAATTGCGACACAAATTTTATCAAAAAAAGATTTCAACTAGTTTTATTTTGAATTACTTATGTAATAGTTTGTAGATTTGATAGTTAATAACATAAATTTGTAGCAAAAAAACATCTGTAAATAGGGTCTGAATCCAGATCTAGCCAGGACAGTCGGGTTTGATGTAATACATAGAATCAGGAAAGCTGACGCCAAGTAAATGGGACAAAGTCGGAGGCGAAGAAATGTGGGTATAACAGAGTATTTTTAACCTTTGGATGAGTCGGTGGCAGAGCGGTTAGCGCCATGGATTAGTTATCAAGTGGTCATAAGTTCGAATCTTGCCTCAACCGATTTCGTTTACCTATAGAGCAAGAATATTTTTTTTTTAATGAAACAAATATTTTTACTTAGTTTAGAGAATGCATTAAAATCTTTTATTTGTATGTACCTAATAGTTTCAAATCAATGTCTGTATAATTCACGTAGGTACCTTTATATTTTTTAAAAACAATGTGTATTAGAAGACTTTTGCTAATTATTTATTTTATAAGTTTATTTAAGTGTATTATGAAGTCCTGAAATAATTTAATTATTTTTTCAACACCTTGATGGGATATAGACTTACATCCTAATAAGCCAATAAGTTACTACCATTATTTGGTCCTTTGATAATAAGAGCCTTTCTTTGAAATCATAATTAATTAGGCAAATTTATATATACGAGTAGGTTCACAAGCAAAATATATATTAAATTCGTTAATTAAATTTATTTAAGTAACTAGCTATTTTCATATTCTTGTTTGTGTATTATGGAGAGAGGTGTCAATTTGATTATTATTTAAATTTAATAATATCCATGTTTCCATATACATGACACAGTCATTACTTTCTCTATTAGGAACCTCTCTAAAGTTATGGAGACTTATTTTAAATAAATTAAGATTGAATTTCTTGAAAGTATGGTATACGAAGGTATCATTGAGAAAGAACAGAGGATGAGCGCCAGCAAATCAAAGGCAATTGCCTTTGAAAAGAGTGAAAGCAGAACAGCGTGTAAAATTAGAGAAGAGAACGAATGCCTCGAGCAAGTAGACGAATATGACACGGCAGAAATCGCACAAAAGCAGAGTAAATGCAGTTGAAATGAGAATTTTTAGAAGAATTTGTAATAGATTGATGTATGACAGGGTCAGAAATGAGGACATAAGGAAAGAATGTAAGATGAAGAAAGATGTCATTAATAGAATGAAAGTGAACACATTCAAATGGTTTTGCCACATGAGGAGAATGAATGAGGAACGCCTAACGAAGAAAATATACAGTGCGGGCAGGAATGGAATGAGAGGTCGGGAACGCCTAAAAAAGGGATGGCACGACCATGTGAACGATATTTTGAAAGACGGAAATATTCCCGACGTAACGGCAAAAAATCTTTATAGGTCTATCAATTTCAGCGACATCCCAGTCAATGTTGAGATGTATACATGTTTTTTTAAGCTACGTCAAATGAGCTATCAATCGTGGCGATTGAATAAAAACTATTTGATTTGGATCAAAAAAACACATATTATATCAATAGCGTTTGAAAATGGATGCATATTTCAAAAAAATGGATGCATATTAAGTAATCAAATGATGTTGATCTTTTCAAAAATCAAGACGAAAAAAATGTATTACCGTTGGGAATCAAACCCGAAACCTTTGACCCAGGAAGCAGATATCTAACCAACTTAGCAACGAAGGACGGCGATAAATTTCATCCAGTTTCACCCTGCCTCTACAGGAGCTTTGCTGAATGTTAGGACCCTCGTTGTGGATCGTTGATATACAAAAGATTACACAACAGAGACTGAAATAATCTTGACGGCATCAAACATGGAGAATGGGCTATAAGGAAATAATAGGTCAAAAACAAAAAAAATATTCTTCTCTCTTTTCCTCAGTTTCAATATTTTTTAAACAAAGCTGCGAAGGGGACCATCTGTTTGGATTTGGATCCATTATAGTCTTTCGCAGAAGCGCGCTGCGTAGCATTGGGGAGGGTTTGGAATATGCTCAGGAAAATATTAATTCAAGTTTTAAAAAGACCCGGGTTGTGAGAAGGTGTAAACACATAATTCGGAAGATCGTTCCTCAGCCGAGCTGCTGTGCTTATTAAAGAGTTCGAGAAGCGACTGGTTCTTACAAATTGAAGGTTTTCTGTGAACGTGTGTTGAGATTGAATAACATGAGTGACTCTATTGTTCTTCTGAGCATCTCCCGTGGTAATATCTATAGAATAAACTTACCTTGCATCTGTGTTCTATTAGTGATTGTAATCCATCAGTCAATGATTGGTCGTCAATCAGAAGTACCTACAGCACGCCATTGTACAGCATCGAGGGTATTCAGTAGGTAGTGGGGACGCCAGAGGTAACTGCCATTTTCAATAATTGGGAAAGCTTTGGGATTGGTTGGCAGCAAAGTGATGCATTTCTTCGTCCAATCCGCTTGGTCTTAAGCGACTGTCTTCAACTATGTGTAGGAGAAACTCTTCATGTCGTGGCATACCTATTTTAAATACATACTCTCGGTGGAGATCGCCTATGCCAGATGATTTGAATCAACTCAACTCAACCGATTCCTCTAAGATGATGTTGTAGAAGAGATTTTCGTGTCGTACTACAAGACCAATCTAATCTACACGCCTTTTCGATATTGTGTAACATATGCCTGGTTTCTTTTCAAATATGCTAAGAACCTCATCGTTTGTAATGTGGACCTCAACATTTCACAAACTTTTCTGCGGGTAAAAAGTCTACAACTCAAACGCAAAATTTTCTATACAAAGAAACGGAAATTGAGGTTTGGGGATTCGATTCATGCCAAACATCTTTAACTTATAGCCGAGAAGGGGGGCGATTTGCACGTAAACCAACGAAGCAAAAAGACAAATTTGCGCTCTGTGCAACCGGAATCTCTTTCAAGGTGTTTGGCGAAAACTATACGAATTAATTGTTGGTTTTTGGCATGAGCGTTTGGTGCGATCATTCATCATTTTCTGGTCATACACGAACAAAAGTTTAAATAAAAACAATTTGTTTTCAGGTTTTCTGAATGCCAATCCGACGCCACACTTGAAGGCTCGCGTGGCCAACTACGGACTGATGGACCAGATAGCGGCACTTCACTGGGTTCAGCAGAACATCGAACTATTTGGTGGAGATCCTTCCAGTGTCACTTTACTGGGTCATGGCTCGGGAGCGGCTTGCATCAACTTTCTTATGATATCACCCACTGTTATGCCAGGTATGATTAAACATTATTTATAAATTAAACTCAATACTAATGCACAAAGCCACGTTCTTCCAACCAACCCGAACAATGTGGAGTCTCTAAAATAAATTACTACAATAGTAAAGAATTAATAATTGTTAATAAATAATGATTGGTTATATATGATAATTGCTAATAAATAATTAATAATTAGTACAAAAGTAAATAGTAAATAAATAAATAATCTAAAGAGGAAAAATAATAATAACACGGATTTGACAGATTTAGTTTTTTAAGTTTACTCCAGATATTTGTATGGATCGAGATGACGTAACTACATCAATTAGGTCGTTCCATAGTCTAGCTGATTGTACCTACTTGACAAGAAGAGCTGAAAACTTCTGTATTGTGAATGGGGATAGTTAGTGTGATACGTTCAACAGATCGATGAGGTATACCGTGATTTGACAGGAAAACGACGTGATTTCTTGAAACATCTTTTTTTAAGATAAGGTGCACCAGCTATAAAGATTTGAGCCCATTGTTATTTTCCAAAGAAGAGCATTACGAGGCGTTGGGGAGGGTTTACAATCTTTTCAAGAAAATTTATTATTGATTGACAGAAAATTTTTGCCATTTTTTTTTAAATTCGCTATTAATTACGCTACGCTAAGTAAATAATATGAGTTCTTGGTTCTCCTATAATATTCCAACTTTGTCTCTATTGAGATGTTAAAAATATGTCAAAAATATATTAATTTAAACATTGATGTTCGTACCTTGTGCCATATTGAATTAAAACAGGAAGGCATTTAAGTAAGAATGCATTGTCACCATTAGACATAATTTACTATACAACTATTATGTAAATTATCTATTATTAGATAAGGTAGGTATATATTATTATAATAATTACTCTGTCATCTAATTTCATTAGTCTCCGTTAGATGCCGTTATTATAATATGAACGTGAATATTGCCATTATGATAAGGGAAACATTATACAAAAGACATTATGAGTTATGGATGTATTGTGTGATGGAACCATATTTACTTTAAAGCGTTTTCACTATGAGATATCACGTCATCACCATCAGCAATAGCGCTACAGTCCGGTGTGGGCCTTGGCCTCCTCAAGAAACTGCCTCCATCCCGCCCTGTCGACAGTAAGTCTCCCCCAATTTGTCTGTCTGATAGCTCTTATATCGCCCTCGATGTCGTCCGGCCATCTCATCCTAGGTCTCCCTCTGCTTCTTCTTCCTTCAGAGCAGGTGTCCAATACTTTATTTGGAACCCGGCTATCCTCCATTCTACAAACGTGTCCGAGCCAACGTAGATGTTGTATTTTGATAAAGTTTGGTTTGCTATACCGTACGGTGACAATAACGATTGGTTCGCAAACCGTGCAATAACTCTACTACTGCATACAATTCTCTCACACGAAACTAAGAATCAACAGTTGGAAAAGGTGAATGAGTAAAATTTCCGTAATAATAACGAAATTAAATTAGAAATGTATGAAGTGCACGAATTACAAATAAAAAACGTGAATAAATAAAATGTACGTACAAATTACAAATTCAATACATCAATGAGTGAAGTTTTCCGATTACGAAATGAAAACTCTGGAATATTGTATTCGTCCAAGAATATTGTATATGATTCATACAAACTATCGGCGTTTTAGCTAGGTATAATTTTTTTTGAGATAAATGGAAAATTTAAATAAAAATTAAAAAATTGATACCCTTGACTGGAGAAAAAAATCACAATTTTGAGTAGACCTAAAACCTTCTATAATTTCTGAAATTTTGAGGTTTATGAATAAAACGAATCAAAAGTTATAAGGGACGGACGGACACACACACACACACACATACATACATACTAAATGTTCTACTCCAAATTCAGAGTTAATACATACATATACACAACATATAAGTTAGTGTTTATTTCTTCAAAATTGAAAAACCTTGAAAAATGTAGACCAGATAAGATTTCGGTGTCGAGAAAATAACAAAATCATCATTATTTCGAAATTTCAATATTTACGTGAATTCAAAACGTTTATTTTTCTAAATTAATAACGACTGATATTTATTATTTATGAAGGCTTCCATTTGGCGAAACCTTTTGCTCCGCCATTTAGCAACGCCTAAAATGATAATTAATCAGTAATCTGGTTTGAATATTCAAATTAATTCACCAAACACCTCCCAAATCCCACAAGACACAAAGCACCATCGCAGAAGCGTGAATTTGTTTAGGAACACACGTTCAATTAATCTTCTTCCCTGATTGGTATTGAAATTCAATGTTGTACGCGATGTATTCAATAGTGGATGTTTCAGAAATAACATACTCAATTACGATCACCTTTGTTAAATATTGATTTTCATAAAACCATCACTCGAAACATTGTACATATACAATATGTTACTTAAACGGAAATTGTATGCCATACTTTTCCTAGATCTTCTTTCAAGTTTAATCAACACGAATAAATTACGTCTGATTGTACCTATTTTATTAAGCTCCACAGTAATTGTTGCGGCTTGGTAATCATTCAATTCATACCTTCCCGACATTTCCTATATTTTTGCCCTAGCAACCATCCATGAATCCAAAACCTACCCCGTTGCAACAATAAGACCACGAACAAATCGACACCAAAATTCAACTCAGCCAGTATGCAGCGACTAGCCGACGGTAACGTTAATAACAGCCGCCAGTAGTGAAAACCGTATAAGCGCCGTAAGGCCGTGACGTGTTTTTTGAACATTAATTTTTTTCATTCATTCATTCATACCATCACGGCATATCCCACAATGTGGGGTAACCAGCGAAAGGTGTGCGGGTATGCATTGCCTTATAAAAGGGAACACATCAGTGTATACCCACACACCAGTCACGTCTCACCTAAAAAGGCACTACATTCAGAATGGGTGGTGAACCTCATTGCTGAACTATGTGAGATGTTATTGTTGCCTGTTGTATTTTCGATTACCCGGCTCAACAAATAATTAACATTAATTTAACAGTTATATACCTACGTGTGGGATCAACGGAGAGTGCAGTAAAACGGGGTAAGTCCTTTGTATCTTTCCTTGATTTACTAATTGCCATAGTTGTGAATTTGCTTCCCCATGAAATCAGAGTGTCAGAGCTGCATTTAATCGCTTTGAAACCGGAGATCGTTGAATCCTCCATTTTGCCGCCGAAGATCGCGCCAGGAATTAAAATCATCAATTCTTTCCTGTGTGGGCTTCAAACCTATACAGTTATTTTCAAGACTCTGAAAGTCATCAAACTGCGATAATTATACCTACCCGAGATCTACACTACTGCATTGATTTAAACAACGATTCGATCCTCTATCATAAAAATACAAATAATGTTCTAAAATTACAAACCAAGTACGGCCAAACGCATTACAAATATTAAGCCAACAAATAACACAATATTGTCTACCAACTTCTCGGCATGGAATTTCCTAGTGATGTGTCCATTGTAGCAACAAAATTACGCACTTACCAGTCACACACACACACACACACACACACACACACACACACACACACACACACACACACACACACACACACACACACACACACATGCGTCTTTTGTATGAGATCCGTCCATACATTGCAACGGGTGTTCGCAGGTTGCTTACAGATAGTTTGGTTCTCTCAATATTGGACTACGGGGATTCGATATATGGTACGTCTCTGTTAAAAAAAAACACAAAAACAAGTGCAACGCGTACAGAATGCATGTGCCCGATTTTGCTTCAATATACCTAGACGAGCACATATATCACCTTATCTTAATCGGCACGGGATTCTGAACATGTCTAACAGAAGGAAGCTGCACTTTCTTTGTCAACTACATAGTGTGATAAAGAAACGTTCTCCTTCCTATCGGTTTGATAGACTACAGTGGTCACGTGGTTTGCACGTCCACTCAACGCGACAGAGAGGCCATTTACTCGTTCTCCCCAGACATCGAACCTCCGCATTCGAGGGTAGTTTTAGATATGCTTCCTCAAAGTACTGGAATGAGTTGCCGCAGAACATACGTGCGATGAACTCTTTGCAGAGTTTTAAGAAACACTGCAAGATATGGTTATTGAACCAACAAGGGTGCCAGCAGTGAAAAAAGAGAAGGAAGAAATACATTTTATTTTTGAAATACATTTTATTTTTATTTTATTTTTAATTACTATTAAATCTTTATAGGTCATGACATGTGGTCTGTCCTCAATGTTTTGTGTTGTCCCAAGGCTTTGCTGAAAACCAGCAGCACTCCAGGGATACCTGGTAGTGCGCAGCTGAGCAATAGCCTTTTTGTTGTAAATTATAGTTCAAAATTTTGTATATATTTTTTTTTTGTTTGATGTTACAATAATGACAACAAATAAACGGTTTATTATTATTATTATTACATGCAATATTTCATGTATAAAATTGCATTTATAAAAAATAATAAAATAAATATTTTATATTTTATTGGCACTATGTCAAATATTAATAAAACACGCGCCCAATGACAAGTTGCCACATTCTGGAGAGTTATAGTATTTATCGAATTACATAATGATCCAGACTGAAATAACAATAAAAAACTGTTTTTCCTCCTGGAATCGAACCCGGGACCCAAATTGTTTCCGATTCATATTAAATTAATATTTGACACAGTATCTGTTAGCTTCCCATAAAGCTATAAAAACTAACTAAAAATTAAATAAATTGTTTTACATTACATAAAAAAAAAATTTCAAAATCGCATGGTGAAAGTATTGGCTCCAAAGTACTTTTAAAATGCTCATTACGACGTAGTTACTTATCGTCTTCAATAAAAATACATATTTTTCCTTCATTATTTGTCTACAGTTTTACTATACATACATTTTTCGTAATATTATGTTTTTTTTTTTTGATAATGTCTATCTGTTTTCTCCGATTTATAATCCATAACTAAAAAATATTTTGCCTAAAAACATTAATCATTTAACTGATAAGTACCTACCTATTTTATAAATCAGGGGGGCAAGTCTGGTTCAACCGGCGAAATTAAAACCCTCATGATTACGCATAGCATGGATATAATTATTATATGGAGTTCTTTAATATCTTAAGATATCATGTCCGGTACGTTTTAACAGAATTTTCTTATTATTTTGAAAAATCAAATAAACAATAATATATTATTTCGTGTAACGCTCGTTTCAAAAACACATACTAGGGCGTTCATTCTCATACAATAGTTTCAAAACTTGCATTTGACCCGCCTTAATTGCCTTACCTTACACCTTCAAATTTGTTATATTAAATACAACAATATTGCTCCCAAAGAAAACAGAAATTAAGTTTCTGAGGTCAATCACTGGAAAAACTCTCCGAGATTGTATTCTCGATATTGAAATAAAAAAAAACACGTGGTATAAAGGACATCGTTCGGTGGAGTAGATCCAGAAGAAGACATTGTTGGGACCACGTAGCCATAATGGACATTAATAAACGTGCGTATATAGAAGTAAGTGAAATCCGTTATCCGTAAGAATTAACGAACACAGAAGATGCTTAAACAACAATAATTTCTCAGAATTTGCTAACCACATTACCCAAACTAATCACTCTTTCAATAACCACAAACTAAAACTATTACATGAAACACAGAATAAAGGATACCGACTTAACAACTACGAAACGCTCGAAATACATAAACACATAAATTCCGGTATAAAACTTATAAATAACCATACCTTTCATAACACCTCTCCAATACTTAATATATTTCCCATCAAAAACAAAAACACTTCACAATTCTCCCCTCCCCCCACTAACCCAACCAACCCTCAACCGCCACCCCCCTCGCTTCACAGACAGATACACACAAATTCAACATGTTAGTCTCGACACGCCGGTCGATGGAAGGACAGCGCTTCCGAAACATGTCGCGAAGTGACTCAAAAAACAAGTGGTTTATAGCTAATTAATAATTCAAAAATGGTTGAAATCCGTTCTGGTCACCTTCTGTCCGGAAGACAACCCAAAAGATGGAAGATTAGTGTTGTACTTCATCATCTCAGGAGGCATAGTTACATAATTACAGACCAACAGGTAGGTATACTAAACGAAGAAGATTATTAGTATGAATGCGTTAAAAATTTTATCTTCTCTTCTTCTTTAACCTATTTCCGCCCACTCCTGAACGAATGCTTCGTCCATTCGACTCCACGTCTTCCTGTCCTGTGCAGTTTGCATCCAGAACGTGCCAGAATAGCGTTGTATATCATCCCTCCACCTCAGTTGCAGTCGACCTACACTTCTGTATGTCGTGCGAGGTCTCCGAGTCAGCACACTCTTGTCCCCTTATCGTCCGGGCTTCTGGCTACGTGACCCGTCTATTTTCATGTCCGACGAACAGCCGCTCCGGGGATAAACCGTCCCGTCCATTTCCATTTCAGAGTCGCCACATGGTGGATAATCTTTCTCTCTAATATTGATCTTTCTCTCATCGTTTCATTTCTGAGGTATTTTTCAATCAAACATTTCCAATGAGTTCAAAGTATTTGACCGTAAACAAACATACATCCAATACATTCTGACATACTTTCATACAAGTACACTACAATACCCGAGAACACAACAATCTACAAATACACGAACAAGTACAGACCTAAATTACACAATCTCACATATTATGAAAACATCTTTTGGTCAAAGAAATTTTTCATTAATTGCTCCTCGACTCTACAACAGTTTACCTTCCTCCCTTAAAGAAATAACATCACAAAGAATATTCAAAATGAATATTAAAAATATATCATAAATTATGGGAGGACAGAACTAACACAAATATTTAGTATTTAACAAAACTACTTAAATAATTCAAAATTTAAATTATTAACAACATTTGTAACTACATATACCGTAGTGTGTTTGCGATGCTCTTTGAGTAACACATAAAAATATTCGATTTGGGAACCATGTGATTCATATTAATTACACCAACATAGTTAACTTGTCTCTTTCTATGGTTCTGAAATAAAAATCGCGTCAGAGATTGGATTTATGACAGGTATTATGGCGGACATTGGGAACTGGTTGATCTGTTTTGTGTGAGCCCATATTATGTTTGTTGAGGTAATGATCGTGAGTGCAGAAAGTTGAGATTGTGTACATATTTAGTGTGGAACGGGAACAATCACCTGGTTCATAATTACATATAATTGTCAATAAAAATTGTAAACTGCTAGCCCTTGAACAGGACTTCCTAGTTAGGAAGCAGTAATCTACTTATTGTTGTCATTATAAATATGGAGTGATAAAAGGTAAATAAATAAATAAACAAAAATGATTATGGTTCTACATGTATATATTATTTTCCTTATAATAGGATGGCTGTTTCGGTTGACTAGACCCTTGTCAACTGGTAAACAAAGAGTTATGTCTTTTTCTGATATGCTTGAATTTGGTTTATTTTACAACTATACAAATTACTTATCCTAAACAGTTGAAGTGTAGCTAATCTTCTACTTCTTCTTTCAGCCCCTTTCACTCCACTGCTGGATAAAGGCCTCTTCCTGAGTTTTCCACTTCTCTCTGTCCTGGGCGCTCTGTTTCCACCCATGTCCCACCAGTTCGACAATGTCATCAGTCCATCTCCTCTGTGGTCTCCCTACACCCCTTCTATTATGATAGGGTCTCCAATTCAGAATTTTGGGGGTCCATCTATCATCTCTCTGTCTTGCCACGTGACCTGCCCATTGCCACTTCAGCCTCCCCACTCTTTCTGCAATGTCGGTGACCTTTGACCGGCGTCTTATATCCTCGTTTCTTATTCGGTCTCTCAAGGATACGCCTAACATTTGTCTCTCCATTGCTCGTTGAGTACACTTAAGTCTGTGGAGGCTTCTGGCAGTAAGTGACATGGTTTCGAGACCGTATGTTGTCACTGGCAAAACACAAGAATTGTACACTTTGGCTTTTAGGTTATTCGGAATTTCCCTGTTGCCGAATATGTACCTCAACTTTCCAAAAGCAGCCCAACTCAGCCCTATACGTCTTGGCAGTTCGGCGGTCTGATTTTCTTTACCCAATTTAATTTTATGTCCAAGGTATATGTATTCTTCAACAGCACCAATAGTCTTATTTCCAATGCAAATACTGTGTGAAGTTGGACTCAAAATCTTGGTTTTGTCTATGTTCATTTCCAGACCGATTTTTCTAGAGGCTTCATATAATTCTGCTACCATAGCTTCCAGTTCAGACAATTCTTCGCTTATTATTACTATGTCGTCTGCAAAACGGAGGTGATTTAAATATGTGCCATCTATTTTAATGCCTTTATTGTTCCAGTTTAATGTTTTGAAGACATCTTCTAATGCCAGTGTGAATAGTTTTGGGGATATCGTATCACCCTGTCTTACACCCTTCTCGATTTTGATTTTTTCTGTTTTCAGATTTTCGTTCACTTTTACATCCATAGTAGCATTTTCATAAATATATTTAATCAATCTTATGTATCTAGAATCAATCCTAGCATTTTCAAGAGCACTTAAAATTGACCAGGTTTCTAGAGAGTCAAATGCTTTACGATAGTCTATAAAAGCCATATGAATTTTTATGTTATACTCTGTAGCTTTTTCTATAAGTTAACGCAAAGTTTGAATATGATCTGTGGTTCCGAAACCCTTACGGAAGCCAGCCTGTTCTACGGGTTGGTAGAAGTCAAATTTTGGAGTAAGACGGTTTGTCAATATTTTTGTCAGCAGTTTGTATAAGTGAGGGAGTAAGCTAATCGGCCGATAGTTTTCCAGATTCTCTTGGTCCCCTTTTTTGAACAGCAACTTAACTTCGGCATTTTTCCAGTCATCTGGAATTACTTCTTGTTCTAGACATTTATTTAACAATATTTGTACCGCCTCTTTCAATTCACTGCCTCCAATCTTCAGCATATCACTAGTTATCCCATCTTCTCCAGGTGCTTTATTATTTTTCATGTTATTCAATGCTATGTTTATTTCATTTAGATTTACTTCTGGTATCTCTTCGGATCCCGCATTTAATATATTATTATTCTCTGCTTCAGGTCTTCTTAGCCTGGAAGAGTATAGTTCTTTGTAAAATTCTTTCACTTCTTTAGCTATAGACTCCGTATCATTTATAGTTTCCCCATTTTTGTTCTTTATCTTTGTTATATTCTGCCTGCTGCAGCACAAATTTGATTTTAGGACTTTCATATTCTTATTTCTTTCGATAGTTTCTGTGATGCAATTTGTATTGAATTTTCTGATATCTTTTCTGATTTGTCTTCGAATGGTTTTGTTTAGATTTTTAAATTCATCTGTATCTCTGCATAGAGTTTTTCGCTTTTCTAAGAGACTAATTGTATCGGGAGACAACTTCTCATTATTTTTTCTCTGTCTGAAGGTGTAGCTAATATTATTGGGAAATTTCACCTGTAAAAATTACATCTACATGGAAGTAATTTCCCAATATTAGCTACGCTACAACTGTTTAGGATATTTCATAATTGTAATGTTAAGTAATTTGTATAGTTGTAAAATAAAAACGATTTCTAGTTTGTAAGAAAAAGACACTACTCTATGTTTACCAGTTGATAAGGGCCTTGTCAGTCGAAACGGCCATCCTATTATAAGGGAAATATATATGCAGAACCATAATCATTATTGTTTGATTAAAAAATACCTAGGTTAATAGAGTTCTCCATATTAAACACCGTTAGTACCTCTTGACAATTAAAAAAAAAGTTTCATTACTTATTTTATCTCTTAGTGAAAGACCCAGCATGGTAATTTCCATAGCTCTTGAGTTAATTTAGAAAATGTTTCTTGGCCATTTATTGCAACCGGCAACACACACTTTCTTTTACAGGTTTACAATGAGTGTTTTCCGGTTTTGAAATATGCATCCCATTTTTTTCTTTTAGAATCCAATTTCAACGAAAAGTTGGTAAATACATAATATATATATCTGTTAGAGTGGTTGTATAAATATGTAGATTTGTGTGTAGGTTCTGATTGTTATATTTGATCAAGTGTTATCATTACCTATTGCCTCAATCAGTGAAATAAATTAATGTCCTTTGTGCAATCTACAAAGGGTAAAATTAAAGAGGAAATTGATGAGATAAGACAGTACCACTTTCACAACAATTCACAATTATTATTATTATTCATTTCAAAATATTATTAAGACCTTCATTATTGAATTGCACGAGGTTTCGTACGATTCCTATGTATTCAGAATTTCAGAAACCACACGAACAAATTACACTCGGATATGTTTGTCGAACAAAATGAGGTTGTCTTTTCAGAAACAAAAGGAATTAAATAAATATAATTTATATAAATAAATAAAACTGTGTCGAAACATGTTACATCAGGAAGACAGCTTATATTGAGGTCATCTGGATTACATAGTACCAACTCTCTAAAAGAATTGTAGGTACAGAGTAAATTAGGTAGCTTACTATGATCGCAGTTGCAATGTGAACGGACTTTTTAAGTGTTATAAATTTTCTTGACACGCGTGAAGCTCAGAGCATTGACACCTTCAGTAGACTACTTAAGACTGCCTTGTTTGGTAAATTTAACAAATAAGTTATAGCGCCCTTGGAGTGATCTTGTATCACTAAACGGCGCTATATAAATAATTTTTATTATAAACTTATTATTTCGTTGTATCGATATAGACATAAAATTCGTCTTACATACATATCTTTATGTATCGAAAGAAACTCATTAGGAACATACTATCTTGTTTAGAGTTTTTTTTATCAACAGCTGTGGGCTGTTTAAGTTATTGTGGTTGAAGACATGTTAGTGGCTCTGCATATTATTGGTGTCTCTTTTACGACTTCGTATGTGTTTTATTTAGAACCCTTCAACAAGAAGTAACTGAAGAGGTATAAGAATATTTTATTGACTTGGCCCATCAAAACTTTTTCAATTTCATCTTTCGCATGAGAGAGATATTCCTTTTTTATGAACGTGTTATAATGAATAAAAGTTGGAAGTGAATAAAATGTAATATCGGGTTGTGTGTATGTTTTATTTCAATATTGTCAGCAGTAAAAACAAGTATCATTGTGCGAGTTACTTTACTACTTCGTTTTATAACTTCTATAGATATTATAATAATAATATTATTTTTGGCATCGTATTATTTATCGGAAAGTGATATATTTTATTTTAGAGCGAATATATTTCTATATTTCTTGTATTATTAACAACTGAGTGATACAAAGGGGTGGTGGCTAAGCGGTTAGCGTGCTGGATTTGTAATTCAGTATTCGCGAATAAGAATCCTGCCATAACTGATTTCATTCACCTATAGCTACAGCAATTGACCAAACAAATTGAAGGATCCATAGCGGCTTTTGAGAGAAGGATCCTTCGAAAGATCTACGGGCCAATAAAAGAGAATAATTTTTGGCGTCGTCGATACAACAGGGAACTATACGAGACCTATGAAGAGCCCGATGTGATCAGATCCATCAAGATAGGGCGCTTAAGATGGACTGGTTATTGAACAGGAAAGGAGAGGGAAAAGGAGGATAGGAATAAGATCGAAAATTATACAATTTACAACTAAATCAATACAAAGAGTGATACAAAGGGGTGGTGGCTAAGCGGTTAGCGTGCTGGATTTGTAATTCAGTAGTCGCGAATAAGAATCCTGCCATAACTGATTTCATTCACCTATAGCTACAGCAATTGACCAAACAAATTGAAGGATCCATAGCGGCTTTTGAGAGAAGGATCCTTCGAAAGATCTACGGGCCAATAAAAGAGAATAATGTTTGGCGTCGTCGATACAACAGGGAACTATACGAGACCTATGAAGAGCCCGATGTGATCAGATCCATCAAGATAGGGCGCTTAAGATAGACTGGTTACATAATCCGAATGGATGACGACAACCACACAAAACGCCTCACACTCTCTGTGCCACAAGGTCGAAGGAGACCAGGAAGACCAAGGACTCGATGGATGGACAGTGTCAATGCCGATGCTTCCACAATAAATATTATAAACTGGAAAACGAAGGCAACGGATAGACGGGAATGTAGGAGACTCCTGGATTCAGCCACGGCCCACCCAGGGCTGTCGAGCTTATGATGATGATGATAGCTACAGCAATTATGCTTAATTTAAGGAATATATATGAGGCTGTACTTGTACTTGTTTCAACGACATATGCATTCTTAAAAAAACTTCTGCATATTCCTATAGCTATATATGTTTCCAAACGTAGAAACAGTTATTGAACAGGAAAGGAGAGGGAAAAGGAGGATAGGAATAAGATCGGAAATTATACAATTTACAACTAAATCAATAAGGTACACCAACAATAACCTCACCCGGTACCTAAATTGACCAATGTCATCATGAAAAATGTCCAGGGTTCAGGGTCAGGGTCAATGTCATCATGAAAAATGTCCAGGGTTCAGGGTCAGGGTCAATATCATCATGAAAAATGTCCAGGGTTCAGCGTCAGGGTCAATGTCATCATGAAGAATGTCCAGGGTTCAGGATCAGGGTCAATGTCATCATGAAGAATGTCCAGGGTTCAGGGGTCAGGGGCAATGTCATCACGAAGAATGTTCAGGGTTCAGGGTCAGGGTCAATATCATCATGAAAAAAAACTTAAGGATAATGGCTGAACTGAATTTCGTCAAGTCGGTCGCTGTGTTGATTTTTATTTTTTCTGTATTCATTTATGGTCTAATGAATTTTATTTTCACTCAAACTATGTGTATTTTCAAGTTTGATGAAGAATGGGTATCATCGAAAAAAAAGTTCACCTTGAAATTGTGTGTCTTCGGCGGCTCGAAACTGCAACAATCTTCTTTTTCTTCGTGCCATATCAGGTCCCCCCGATCACTGCTGAGAAGGCATATCTATCCGACGTCGTCGTCCGGAACAATTCACCGACGTCTCTGATGCCGGTTCACTCACGAATGTTGCGGAGCCATGATATCTGACGTCTTCCTATTCTGAAGCGTCCCTCTATTTTGTCTCTGATGCCGGTCCACTCACGAATGTTGCGGAGCCATGATATCTGACGTCTTCCTATTCTGAAGCGTCCCTCTATTTTGTCTCTGATGCCGGTCCACTCACGAATGTTGCGGAGCCATGACACCTGACGTCTTCCTATTCTGAGGCGTCCCTCTATTTTGTCTCTGATGCCGGTCGACTCACGAATGTTGCGGAGCCATGATATCTGACGTCTTTCTATTCTGAAGCGTCCCTCTATTTTGTCTCTGATGCCGGTCCACTCACGAATGTTGCGGAGCCATGACATCTGACGTCTTCCTATTCTGAGGCGTCCCTCTATTTTGCCTCTGATGCCAGCCCACTCACGAATGTTGCGGAGTCATGACATCTGACGTCTTCCTATTCTGAGGTGTCCCTCTATTTTGCCTTGCATAATTAGTTGAAGCAGCCTGTACCTTTTGCCTTGCAAAACGTGACCTAAATATTATACCTTAAGTCGCTTAACTATGTCAATTGAGTACCTCCACATTCGATATTTTATCGACCCAGGAAATTTTCAGCATGCGGTAATGCAGCCACATTTCAAAGAGCTCCAGATGGTTAAGCATATTGACCTTTATACTCCAGGTTTCAACTCCATTTAGAAGTATCGACCGAATTATATAGTACATTATGTTATTCACCAGGCGCTAATTTTAAGGTTAAAGTCATCGTATAAAAACAGTGTCATCATTTTGAAAAACATCGCGCAAACTGTCTCCATGCGGCACCTTAGTTCTTTGTCGGGATCTAAATCAAAAGTGAGAAGACTTCCAAGATATTTAAAAGTTTTGACTTTAAGCAACAATACACAACAATAAATATATAATATATTATTTTATTTTATTTTGTAAACATACAGTCTTAATAACAAGTTATACGTGAATGATATAACACTCCATTAGAGCACCAAGTTAAGTTTACAGAAGTAATCAATTTTGTGTAAACTGTAATATCAGTTCTATAAGGAATGAAATGGAAAGGATATAAGGAATTGGACAGAAATAGGGAAGCTTGCAAAAAAACTACTCATCAGAAGCCACAGAGGCATTCAGGGACTTTAATACTGATGATTTGATTATAATAATAGACATATTGCAGAGGTCTATAATCTTAAAGAACACATTGAAATTGTTACAAGTACTGTGAATAAATGTATTCTGTACAAAATTGGTTTTAAATATTGGTAACTTAAATGGTAGTGGATTGTCAAGTCAATGGAGTCTATTTTATTGTTTATCACTTTATGTAGATATAACATGTCAGTTAATGTCCTTCGATTTTCTAGTCATTAATTTATGATGTTGTGCAGAAAGGCGATAGTTATCGAAAGATAACTATAATACGATAATTAAAAAAAATATTCGATTAACATACATATAGCACAAGTAGGTAAACAAGCCAAAAATGAAAATAAATTCTCAATAGATTGCGTTACAAAAAGGTTTCTTTGTTACTTCATAGATGGCGATGGTGCTTTTCAGCTTATTTTCATACGATCAGTTTCTCATTATTAAAATATATAGAATTTCCATAATTGAATTCATAAGGGAACTCAATAAGAAGGCATAATTGGTGAACCAGCCGATACAGTAGCCTTACTCTTGAAACTCGAATCCGATCCCGATTTCAAATTCTCATTTAAAACTTACCTACTTGTCGCCTGCGTACATTCAAATTATCGACTAATACTTATAAAGCATACATACCTACCGCATTACTCTGTTACAAAGGTAGGTTCTTAGCGAGTCGAATCGTATTGGAATCGGATTTGCAGTGAAGAGTAAGGCTACAGGTCGTGAGCCCTGTAGGTACCTTGAGTTCTTGGTTATCTTATATTATGTTCCAACTTCGTCTTTATTGAGATGTTGCTGTTTTGAGATGACAAAAAAGTCATACCTCTGTCACTAAGAATATTTGCAATCTTATATTTTTAATATCCAAAAATTTCATCAGATATTTCCATTGTTACAGGATTGTTCCATCGAGCTGTTCTTTTATCTGGCTCCGCCCTCAGTTCTTGGGCGCTGGTCGAAGACCCCGTCAACTACTCCGTTCGTCTGGCCAGGGAGGTCAATTGCACTATACCTGATGACCTGGCCAAAGACCACGAAGAGATTGTCGACTGCCTGAGGGAATCCCCTATCGACGAACTCTTGGACGCAGACGTGACGGCCCCAAATTACCTGTCGGCTTTCGGACCGTCTGTAGACGGAGTCGTGATCAAGACGGACTATGCCAAAGAGTTTTTAACCTATTTCATCCCGAACGATATGCAGAACTATGCGCCGAGCGAATCGGGGACTGCCTACAACAACCATATGAAGAGGAGCGATAGAAGTTCCGGAAGGAACGTCCAAAACAGATATGATCTGCTCTTCGGCGTGGTCACCAGCGAAGCCCTGTGGAAGTTTTCTGCGCAAGACATTCAGAATGGATTTGAAGGCGAACGAAGAGATAGAATATTGAGGTAAGTCCATGATATTGTTATAAATATTGTTTCATCCACAAAGTGGTAATTAATGATTTTATTAGATATACACACATATTATGTATCTCTGAGATGAAACGAAAGATTGCCTTTGTGTTCATACATTGTGACAAATTTGGCATACCTACTCTTCAACTATGTATGTATGTAGAAATATAATGATTCATTAAAAAATATTTTTGAAACCTTGTGGATATCCATAATTAATGAGTAGGTAAATGAAAGAAATTCTGGTACAAAATAACTTGGTTTTTCCACTTCACATTCACAATGGTTAGAAAGTTTTCGGACTGAACAAGTCCATCCTCCATCCTTTGGATGCAGTAGTACATACATACATACGATTACGCCATATCCATTATATGTCTAGGTATACATGTTCGTCTGTTGTTCACACTTTTAACATTTCCGTGTTTCAAAATACCGTTCACATGGACGTGCCATCCCTTCCTTAGGCGGCCCCGATCTCTCATTCCATTCCTGTCCGCAATGTATATTTTCTTCTTCAGGCGTTGCTCATTCATTCTCCCCGTGTGGCTAAACCATATAAATGTGTTTTTCTTATCACTTTCATTAAATTAATAACATCTTTCCTCATTTTTGACCCTGTCATACATCGTTATATTACAAATTTTTCTTAGCGATCTCATTTTAAGTGCATTTATTCTGTTTTTGTGCGACTTCAGCCATGTCCAGATTTCACTTGCGTACATCAACAACTTTAGCATACTTTGATATGATGCGATCATTCATAACTGGTAATCTTCTTTCGATCTCCTTATCAATCCGTCCATCCCGTTGAAACATGGACTAGTACAGTCCGAAAACATTCTTACCTATAAAATAAATGTGAATTGGAAGAAACAAAGTTATTTTTGACAAGAATTTTTTTATTTATTAAATTATAATATTTTTTTATTCCGGGAACAGGCAGTTATATACATTTTGTAGGAAAACATAAAAAAATATATTTTTCAATGTTTGAAACTGTCACTTCATGATAGAACTCCATAATCAACTAGAATTATGAAAAAAATTAAGTATTTACATACACCTAGTTAAAAACATATATTTTAGATAGGTTGTATCAGCAGCTGGTTTATTAATAAAAGATAGTCGCGAGTTCAAATTCAGCCATGTCCTATTTCGTGTGCCCATAGCACCAGCATTTAACTTATGTATTTATGGCAATATGTTGGGATGTCTATTTACTTGTTACAAGTATATGTTACATATATATTATATCGTTATATGTTATATATTGTCGGCCTTCGTGGCTCAGTTGGTTAGATATCTGACTGCTGAGCCAAAGGTCCCGGGTTCAATTCCCGGTGGAGGCACAGTTTTTAATTGTGTTTTCAGTCTGGTTCTGTAAGACGATTATATCGTAAGTCTCCAGAATGTGGCAACTTGTTATTGGGTGCGTGTTAAATTAATATTTGACATAGTACATGTTAGTTGCCCGAGAAACAATATTAAATATATCTAGATTTGTAAACCTCGAAAAATTTTCAATTTATGCATTAATAAATTTCACCAACAAAAGCCTCACCCGGAACCTAAATTTACCAATATCATCATGAAGAATGTCCAAGTTATGCGAATTATTTAATTTGTTGTAGTTAGTTGTTGTCCTCACATAGACATTGACCCAATTATAATCGATGGGCAGCAAATAACGAGATGAAATAAGTACATACAAGTATCTCGGGAACATGATGCATGAGTCTATGACCTGGAAATCAACATCCAGCACCGTATAGTCGCAGCCTGGCCTAAATGTATTACGTATTATGACAATTTCATACTTTTTAACGTCGTCGTAAAGTTGTATAATTCCATAATTTAATATGGTTTTTAGACGCTTTTCAAAATAACCAAACATTTTATGATAAAACTTCCACTCTACGATATATACAAACCAGGACCGGTTCTACCATAGGGCGAACTAAATAGCATAGGTGCCAAGTCCCGGGCGCATCGAGGGTCTACACAGAAGTTTAATTTTTTAATCTTCTTAGATAAATTTAAGCCACTGTTTGAGCTGCTTTGGATTTTTTCCAGATTAAGGGTCGAATTTGTAAAACTTAATCAGAACTTTTTCAATGCTTCTTCTTCTTCGATGGCGCTACAGCCCAAATCGAGCCTTAACCTCCAACAATTTCTACTTCTTTCCTGCGTTGTTGTTCTCCAGTTAAGATAAACAAAATATAACTTAAATTTCACAAAAAAAGATAAATTCAATAATAAAACAACTCTACGACGAAATCGTAACCCAAATATCTATCTGTCAAACACGTTAAGTGACGCTTATGACGGTTAATCCACTAGAGACCGCCACTTAAAATTTTATGCGCCGACGTCGCTAAGCGAGGCTAAGATTGTTTGGTGAAATGCAATTTTGCGCTAAGTGGTTCATAAATGTGATTTTTTAAGTTAAGGAGCCTTGGGGAAATCGGGCATTAGACTTCTTAACCTGCTCCTCCTCACGATATCCAATCCTTATGCGTTTTTCCATTTGTGCCACTCCTAACGGAGGTTAACGGAGGCGATCATCACACCAAACTCATCCTGAACCACCGCCTTAGATTTTTAAGATATTATTTTACGTCCCATACAATGTCATCCTCAATCTTTCCATCCATCATATTATAAGTTGCATAAAAGCATATTTATCAACACGAAATATGTAGCCAAAATATTCGGCTTTACGTTTCTTTACAATGGTCGGCAGCTCTCTTTCTTTTTCCATTATATCAGGTACTCTTTCAGCGGAGACTCTATCTACCCATGAGATGCCCATCAACCTTCTGTATAGCCACATCTCGAATGCTAAATTTTTATTTACTTTCGAGATTCATCTTCCTATAAGGTGTATAAACGTGGACTCTTGGATGCGTATCCTTATGAGTCAGATGGGTTTAAGTGTTCTTGTTTCTGTGATTCCAATTAAATGCTTTATTCTTACTGTGTCTGCCTTTTCTTCAACACCTTAGTTGAAAAGTAATTGATTGAAATTGGCGATAAATGCGACTTTGATATTATATGAATTATTGTAGAGTAAGTACAAGGTTTATAAAAATGGAGCTAATACGTTATGACAACAGCTGAAAAGGTTTAAAAATATTCACAGCGAAAAATTGAAAGACAAGTCTACATATGTATGTGATAAAATAACAAATGAACTCACTGGATATTGATGTCATGGATCGTGTTGCAAAACTTAAGTGGTATTGGAAAAGGCACTGGAGAGACAGTCTTAAGATATACCTAAAGTCCTCGAATAGCGGCCTTTACATGAAAATAAGTTTCGGTGGGCCCCAGAAAAGATATAATACGGAAAACGTAATATCTAGATAAATTGAGAATCTAGGAATAGACCTTAATTCAGACGTAGAAAGATGGCTGAGAATTTAGTAAGTAAATAGCGTTCAGAATTGCAAGAGCCAACAAAATGAGCGTCAAAATCAAATGTCCCTCCATCCTAAGACTGACCTTGGACTGGCACTGTATAAATACAACAGACGTGTTTATGCATATCGTAAAACATTATACTATATCCCATACCTTTAGATGCCGGTATATACCATTTCATGCGTCAAAGATTATTTATCTCTTTCAGACCCGCACTTAAACTACAAAGATTTTTGTGGAAATATAGAGTGGTCTTAAGTAAAATTGGGTCGTATATGACGAATCCGAGGTCATTTTCTGAATTTTCCGGCTGCATCTTGGAAAATTTTGTCCCTCACAATTGTGTCATAGTGGGCTTATATTCTTATTCACGCATTTGTGACACACACAATTATGTTTTAATGGGCCCAACATTTAACCGCACAATTGTATAAACTTGGGCCCTAACTTGTTCTGAAAGTTGTGTTGTAGAGAATTGTTCAAAATATTCTGAGGCGTTTTCACAGGCACAATCGTACGAAGAGTATCTTCTGGAACTGACTTACTGTTAAATCTCTTTTTTTGCCATGTCAATGTACTCAATGGAGCATCGTCCTCATCACTTCTACTGCCTGCTTCCAATGATGATGAAGTGCAAATTTCTTCGCTTTCCGGTAATAACTGGTCTTGTTCAACATCACTGCTGTCGTATCCAGAACCATTAAGCAGCTTTTCGATGGCAGCATCAGTCAACCCCATTTTCATTGTGATGAAACCAAAAAATCAAAGAAACAGTGAAATCACGCAAAATGCATATTATAACAGTTTGGGGCCACACCCTCACAATTGTGATATAAAAGTTCGTTAGGCCATGCCGCTTTAATAAATGAGTAAAAATCATTTAAATTAGCATCAACACATAGAAAAAATAGTAATTAATGGCGCCTATTAAATAATTGTTATTATACCAGAGGAAAAAAAAAATATTATTTCACTTACTTAGGTACGTAAAAGTTGGGAGCACAATTTTACACTGAATTTGACACGGTCGTACCTGAATGCCGGCTGCCATTGATACAAAATTTTAATTGGAAAGGATAGTTTGAAACACGCACAATCAAATGACGTTGGGCCCATCCACTTCCAACGTTTAGGTTACGAAAAAAAATCATCCTTGTGACTCGCACAATTGTATTGGCCGGGTCTGAAAGGGTAATATTTCTTCACCGTTCATACCTTATTTTTGTCTATGAATTTCTTCTATATATTTTCCACTACATAATGTATATTCTATTCGTTACACGGGATAGTAAATATTTATACTTCAATGTTTTTCAATCTATGGGTACAAGAATTTTACTTAATAAATATCTAGCAGTTAATCTATTAATTTTTTAGGATTTTTATTTTATTTAAAACAAAAGGAAAGAATTTGTCCTTGTAACATAATACATATATTGTATGAGCTGTACAAAGTGTACAAGGAGCCTACCATACTGACAGAAATAAGAATACGAATGAACGCTGAGGGCTGGACAAGTCCAAAGAATGAGCGAGGAGGACGTCCTAAGACGAATCATGAATGGTGCACCGGGGGGACGAAGAAAAGTTGGAAGGCCGAAGCTTCGATGGCTGGACGGAGTAGTGAAGGATGCAAACAACATCAGCATCCATAACTGGCATAATGCGTCACAATATCGATAGTCAAGGAGGCGGGCTCTGCAGGAGGCTAAGACCCGACCTGGGTTGCAGAGCCACAGATGATGATGTTGATGATGATAACATAATATATGTATTTATATTAACTTTGGATGAGTTATATATTACATATTCGAACGATAATTCCCACAAAACGAATAGCATCTTATGTACAGCGCTTAATCGATCAAGATATATCAAAACATTTAATGGTTGATGGTTATCCCATAATTCAGGATAATCAGCGACAGGTGTTATTTCTAACGTCTTCATCTTTAAAAATTTAATTTATGTGATCGTTCCAACTCTTTCCTTTGCCGACTTTTCGTTCCTCTTTTATATACGTTTTTTGTTAGATGGTCATTACTTATTCTTTCAATTTGGCCAAACTTACGCCTCCTTACGATATTTCTGTCAAAATGTCCTGTTACAAATATTAGAAATAATGGTATTTGATAGATAGAGACACGATAGTTTCAAAAGTTATCTCTTTCATTTTCACTTATGCTTTATGTGTTCTTCCAGAGTTTTGCAAGGGTCCGTTATTAGTCCCCATAAGCAGAACGGGTGGTGGTGGAGGAAGACCAGATAGGTTCACGGATAGAGCAGGAAATGTTTTATGATTCAAAATATTCTTTCGTAAATTGTCATATGAGTATGGAAAGGAACAGGACTTATAAAGATTATCTAAGAAATCTTTTGTTACTCCAGCCTTTGAATGTCGGAAGATCTGTTCCAATCAATTTACAGGCACTTAAATCAATTCGATGCTTCTTTTGTGGATACCAAACACAGAACATGATTATTCCATTTGTCTTTTGAGTCCATAAAGTTTTGCGAAGTGGCTCGGTAAATACAATGAGCATTTCACATGACAAAATTTGCATGAAAATCTCCAATACAAAACGACGACGAGAAATCATTAGGGAGAGTTTTTTTTTTCGATTCTTTGAAGAGTTATTGGACGGTTAGTGGAAGAATATTACTCCGCGAAATTTCATATTAAAATGATTTGCATTTTAAGAAAACGCTGCAAGCAAATCTAAAATTTCAGCAATAGGTACCGATCTTATTTATTTATTTGAATCTTTATGTTGTTTGTGATATTATCATTTTTTATACGATTGATGTTGGCATCAAGTAATTCAGTGTCAAGTCTCGAGATGCATTGGCCCCGGCACAGGTTTTATGCCTAGTGGGGCATTGCAGATTCAATAATTATTGTAATGTCATCAATGTTTGTGTGAATAAATAAATTATTAAATATAATCAGTACACTGGCTGGTTAATTGGCTAACGGCAATTTCTCCCAACCAACCAGAGTTAGTGGTAAATATACAAAACAGTATGTAATATGGCAATAAGTTAATCACTTTACAAAAATAAGCAAAGATAGCAGAAGAAAAGTAAAAAAAAAACATAGAAGATAGCATACAAGAATGATTCATACCAATGATGGAAAAACCAAAGGATAACGAAAGAGGAGAGGAAGAAGTAATCAGGTATAATGAGATGAATATTTTTGCTTTAGCCTTTTCTTCAAGATGTTTAGTGAAATAGACGACGTAATATCAGGACAATTCCATAGTCTAGCTGAATGTACTTCAAATGAAGAGCTAAAAAAATCAGAACTATGAATAGGAATTGATAGTTAAGTACGTTCAGCAGATGGAAGTGGACGCCCATGGCTTGAAAGATAAGTGAATTTATCATTGAGATACTAAAAAAAAAATGAACACTTCCTTGCACTGTGCGCAAGTGGCGAGTTTATTTCCGTTTGGCAATTTCTTCCAACTAACCAGCTTCCAATTAACGCCCGCACAGAAACCGAACGGCTTACCAACGGCCAACTGTGCCACGGCGGTCGGCAGATACTGAGATTAATTTGGATTAAAAAGGACATTGTATAGATTCTCAAATCGTCTCACAGATTCAGACTGAAAACACAATTAAAAACTGTGTCTCCACCGTGAATCGAACCCGAGACCTTTGGATCAGCAGTCAGAAATCCAATCAACTGAGCCTCTTAGGCTCACAACAATTCAGCTTATTTTCAAACACAGATTTTCACGATTAAAATATAGATTAACTTTGGACTGATAGGGAACTCAATACGATGGCATGATTGGTGAACGTTACGCAAGCGCATAAAGTGATCACGTAAACCACCCGATGACAGGTCTTATGACCTGTAGGTGCCTTAAATCCCGACTCTCGACAGGAAAAAAAGATCCAATGTTTGCGTATTTATATCCAACTATAAAAATATTCGATTATTAAAGATATGAGTTTTGGTTGATAAAATTCCAGCGGACTTCTTGGGGTCTCCTTGAGGATATTCTTCTTCTTTATATTTGATGTACGTCTAAAGAAAGAATGAATATCTTTTGTTGTCGTTTTTCGGCCGAATTTTCTATTTATTATGCAAAATTCTCTTACGTTCGCGACAACAAATCGAAAGAGATTCTTTGACAACATAAAATCTTCCAATTACCTAGTGAAGAGCTTCACTTAATCAAAAGCATCAAACATCACCATTTATTGCCAATTTAACGTTAAATAAGAGTTTTTCTTTGGATCTGTTTGTCGGTGCCGAGTATATAAATGGACCAATTGGTTATTTGAGAGGATTATGCAAAATATAGTTATGACTATATTTGATGTTATAGCTATGACTATATTTGATATTATAGCAATGACTATATTTGATGTTATGGCAATAACTATATTTAATGTTATAGCAATGACTATATTTGATGTTAGGTATAGCAAATACTATATTTTATGTTATAGCAATGACTATATTTGATGTTAGGTATAGCAAATACTATATTTGATGTTATAGCAATGACTATATTTGATGTTATAGCTATGACTATTTTTGATGTTATGGCAATTACTATATTTGATGTTATAGCAATGACTATATTTGATGTTATAGCAAATACTATATTTGATGTTATAGCAATGACTATATTCGATGTTATAGCAAATACTATATTTGATTAGGTTGTAGCAATGACTTTATTTGATGTTATAGCAATGACTATATTTGACAGGCTAAATAATATTTCACATAATTTAGCAATGAGGTTCATCAGCCAGAGTGTTGTGCCTTTTTAGGTGAGACGAGACTAGCATATGGGGATAGGAACACGCATATGTCATGCTTCATTTTATGGGGTAGTGGGAACCTGCATACCTGTCGCTGGTTACCCCGAATTGTGGGATATGCCGTGGTGGTATGAAGAAGAAAATTTGTATTTCTGAACTTGAATTTTGACTGCTATACATACTCGTTGCATAATATTTTAGATGACAGTCTCGACACGCCGGTCGATGGAAGAACAGCGCTTCCGTAACACGTCGCGAAGTGACTAAAAAAACAAGTGGTTTAGAGCTAATTTATAATTCAAATATGATATGATTTAACTATTATAATAGTCTATATTTCCAACCGGATATATTTAACTCAACGCAGACATCGATGAAATCGATGAACATCGATGAACCTGCCTTATCAACGCTTTCCTTTACCCATTATCCTTCCTTTTCCACCGCATACACTGACCATCATATGTGTGTACATAAATTATCTAGCCAAAATCAAAACATAATATATTATAATGTTATTAAATGAAACTTCACAATTGGGTTATTTTTTGCATAGGTACTTATTTATAATTGAAAATAAAAAAAATGTATAGCTGTTAAGTTTCTAAATAAATAAAAAAATAAAATAAAATAACACATTTTTACTATTGCCATCTATGAAATAACGAAGAAAATTTTTTTGTAACGAGATTAAGAAGATATTTTTTCTGTAAACAACGAAAGCAACAATCCATATACATGAGGTGACAGTGTTTATATACACAGATGTCACCTTACAAAATATGCAATTTTAAAATATTCGATTTACATTTTCATTATTCTGTTTTGTTAATGCCCTAATTCATCCTCATTATGTCACAAAACCAAGCCGCGAAAGCAGAGTCAACTGCGCAAAAGTAAAGACAAATGTAATTATTTGCTAAAGAGGTCATTACGACACGGATATGAGGTCTCTACGCGAAAGTTAAATGAATGCATTTATGACCTGACATATAATTCATTTAAATGTTGTGAAAATGGCAATTAAAAAGGTCGTTAAAAAGATCATAAAAACAATTACCCACCCACACAGAACTCTAAGCGCATTTAGAGATTTAAAAAATCTGACTGCATATTTAAAGGGTGCGACTGCTGCCAACGTACCTATTTCTCAATTTGATACACCATCATTATTTCTTATCAAATCGGTTTGAAAAAAATAATTAAGATAGTTTGGGTATTCCACCTGTCGATTTGTTCAAGAGAATTTATTCTATTAACATATTGACAAAGAATTAAGCCAAGACCCGCGTATAAGGAATACTAGGAATATTTTGTATGGCGTAGTGGACTTTTTGCATGCTTAAAACACCAACTTAGAGGCTTCGCAGCATATATGATACAGTACATGGATTTACTCAGAATTCAGAGTAGAACATTTTATGTGAGTTTTGTGTGTCGTCCCCTCCCCCCTTATAACTTTTGATCCGCTCGATTTACAGAGCCCAAAATTTCAGAATATATAAACAGTTATAAGCCTACAAAACTTTTATGCTCAGAATTTTGAATTTTGTTTTCAGTCAGGGGTTATCAACTTTTGAATTTTCACTTTATTTTTCCATATATCTCAGAAACCATAAAAGCTAGAACGCTGAAAATTGGTATGAACATAGACAGTTTTTTCAAAAAAAAGTTTTTTAAAATATCGAAATATGTCGTAACACCCCAACTAGATAATTTAATTTTCTATAAAAAATATTACATGTTAGCAGTACATCTCAAATTATTTTTTACAATTTTTTTTAAAATTGAATTTGGTGACGACATCGGTTTATACAATTTGTATGGCAGTCGCCTATACACAATATCTAAGAAGACTTAATAGTTTGATACTTAATTTCCAAACATACATACATACCATTATGCTGTTTTCATATTTTGGGTTGGAAAAAAGGACTGACCTCCATAATATCCTACCTTGACATACATACCTACATGTGTTGTATAGAAAACAAAATATCTTAAAATATTTAATAATTAGGATTTATGGGTTTATTGTTTGGTACCTTATTCTTCAACTATACATAATATCGCTATCGACAGTTGGATCTCATGTGTAACATGCAACTAGTAAATGTATCTGTTGAAACTTTATTTTTCCAGAATATCAAAAATAATAAAATAAAAAATCTAATTAAAGTATAAAATAAAATTATGCGCGACTAAATTATTCAGATTTTATAAAAAGAAAAATTACCTACTTACTTCGGGTATTGAGAGTTCAGTGTTGGTCACAACTCACTTGTTTTATAATAACTCTTTGGGTGTAAAATACGCATGATATTCAACATTTAATAAAAAAAATCGTAGCGTTTTTCTATGTATTTAGCTATCTTACAGATCAACCATTGTTATATATTTGGAGGTTAATAATTATACAGGCAGGACAACTAAAAAATGTAAAATTTGAAATAAATCTCATACATATGTAGCTGGAAAGGTTTAGTTTAAATATTTCTGAAATCAGTGTTTCCACACTAAAAAATAAATCGGTTAAGCCACTTCGTAAAATGTCAACTCCGCAAATATGCAATGGGAGCCTTTCCTTTGCAAAAATATAGATATCGGAAAACATAGTGAAAAATATTTTTGCAGATGCAGCAAAACATAATGTAATATTATTGTGTCTACATCATGCAATAAAACATCTGTTTTTGCTAGTGGTAACAAAACCGTTTTATGTGCCCGGTAACAAAACAACAACTCAAATAGCGGAGAAATTTTCTTACAGGCGATGGTTGCTCCAAAGCAGAAGCAAACTTTGCGATAAACGATCATTGTGCAAAATCATACACTGCCGGTGCGGTGCGGAGAGCTGAAGTTTTCAGCCAGTCGGAACATCCGCTTACACAAACTATGTTATCATTTTAAAATTTCACAGTCTGAAACTTTTCAATTCTATACGCGATCGTCGTTATTTGTTTAAACTTCTTCTTCTTCTTCTTCGATGGCGCTACAGCCCAAGTCGAGCCTTGGCCTCCTTCAACTTCTGCCTCCAACCCCGTCTGTCCTCAGCTGCCGTCCTCCAGTTTGTAATGCATTTGTTTAAACAGGTTTCGGAAATAGTTTTCAGACTTTATCAGCTTTTTTTTCATTAATTTAATAAATATTTTTCGTATCGATTGACACAATTTACAAAGGTTTTTATTTTATTTCTTTTATTATTTTTATTAATATGTCCTTGTTAAACAAGTATATGTATATATACATCTCCCTACGTTCCCTAAATAAGCATACATGCTTGTGCTATATTATGCGAACGAAATCGGTCGAGGCAGAATTCGAACTCGCGACCACTGGATTACTAACCCAATAGCGCTATTTAAATGTAGGTACATTATTAATTTGGTAGAATCCCATTTGTATATTTATTTATTTACTTATTTATTTATTTATTTATTTATTTATTAATTTATTTATTTATTTATTTATTTATTTATTTATTTATTTATTTATTTTTTTTTTATT